>VZZY01019637.1:1475150-1666548 GCA_013400335.1 Eurystomus gularis | reverse complement strand
CGGGGCTCAGGTGCCCCCGGCAGCGCTGCGCTGCCTGGCACGGCTCAGCCCGCCTTCCCCCCCCTTACCCCATCCCCGGAACAACAGGAATTAAAAAAAGCCCAGCAACAGTTTGGCCGAGGCTTGAGAGGAATCAAGTAAATGAGATCTGGTTCCTTGAGCAGCAGGCGAGGATGCTAAAGCTGCTGCTTCCTTTAAGTGTTGGCTTCTGCAAGGGGAGGGGGGGACGCCACAGCCGCACACGGCCACGTATTTACCCAAATTGGGCAAGAAAAGCAAGTTCTGGGCTGCTGGCTCTTTTTTCGAGACTTTGGATCCCGTTAGAATGTCTTTTTTGTTGTTGTTCATCGCCACAACAGAAAATGTTCCCTTCCCTGCCCTGGCTGAGCGTATCTGGGGATCTGCGGTTTCGCCTTTTTAAGGGGAGGGGAAAAAAAAAAGGACAGTGAGATGTCCCTTAAGTGGCTTATTTAACTCGCATTGTTGTAATTTTGCAACTCGCCGTGGTGCTGCGATAGGATTCGTGTGTTTTCGTCTCGGGGTGGTGGCGGTGGGGAGAAGCATCGGAGCAGGGAGATATTTTTAGTTGAGCACTTTGCGTTTGTTTGCATGCTTGTTTATCTGGAAAATCAACTTGAAGTTGCATTATCCTTGTTTGGAGAGGCAGTTAGCAAAGCCCATGTTAATCTCATCAGCGTGGAGTCGAGAAAGGAATATATTTCCTTCTCCTGAATCCATCATGCTGTGTGTGTGCGCGCGGAGAAAAAATTCCTCATCCCTTCCAATCTCTGCTCTTTATTTTCCAGTACATTTTTGGGCGAGATGAACTCTGAGCCATTTCATTATTCTAATGCTAATTGAAGTGTGAGCATTTAGGGAAACCGAGCCCCCAGAGCAAGTTGGCAGTGGGAGTTGAGCAGAGAAGAGGTGGAATCCTTTTATTCTGGCAGTTAAATGCAGCAAGGTTCGAAATGAGTAATGGAGGGTTATTTATTTTTTTATTTTTTACCTCGATCGCACAGTTGCATGGAGGGAGAGGGCTTTGCTGGGTCTCTTCCGAAGGTGGTTTTTGGTCACAGAGAGATTGCAGCAGAGCCATGGAGTAATTGCAGTGCCTCTTTCGCAGCTCTGCTCGTCACCTTTGCTGGGTAAAGATGATGGGAGCCGCTTTCCCCGCTTGTGTACGGGTTCATGCGATGCCTGAGCAGGTTTTCTGCAGGTACCGCTGGCCCTGAACCCCCCAGCCCTGCCTTCGCCTTGCCAGCAAACCTCCGCGAACCCAGCAGGAATGGGGAGGTGAAACGGGGGAACTAACGCAGTGTTCCCCTTCCAACTGCCCCATATTGATCCTGCGTCGTGGTGCTGGAGTGTTTTCTCTGAGATACTGGAGGGATGGGGATGATGCTGGGGAAAGTCAGAGAAACTCGTGTTTTTCTCCCGTGCTCGCTGTTTGTTGTGGTTTGGTTTTAACCCTTCGGTGGGCAGGGAGCAGTGGGAAAGGCTGGGAAGGGTTTGGAAGCTGCCGGCGTGAGCGAGCGTGTGTTGTCAGATGCATACATACATCTGAACTGCTGCGAGAAGTAGTGTTACGTGAGTCCTTTGTGCCCAGAAAAATGTCTTTACTGCTTTGAAATTGGAAAACGCTGATAAGCAGTCTGTGAAAAGGAGGGGAGGGGGGAAATGGACAGCTCCAAAAACAGAGATGGTGGGTGTTGGGTTGTTTTTTTTTTGGACAGGAGCTTCTGTTAAGTTGGGGAAGGAGGAGAAGGAGCCAGGTTTTTTTGCTGGAATTTGTATGCATCTCTGCTCCACACTGAGCAAAGCACATTCCCTCACCCCCTGCATGGCTGCCGGCCCCATGCCTCCCTCCTTGGGCTTGAGGAGGCCAAGGCACAGGACTGGGGTGAACCCCAAGATGCTGTGAGGGGTTGAGAATGAGCATGAGTGAAAACTTTGCCCAGGGATCTGTGATTACTGGTAAGGCAGCAGTGGTTTGTAGGGGATGCTTACAGGATGCTTACAGTGGTTGGTGGGGCTGCTTCCTAGGACAGGAGTCGCTGCTGGGAGCCAGGGTTGCACCCATTTTGTGCTCTTGCATGGAAGGCATCAAGTCCTGTACCCTTCCAGGCTGATGTCAGGCCTCTCCTTGCCAACCCTTCTATCATGGGTGCTGGGGCGAGGGGTACATCGAAGCCCAGCGTGGTCATCGCTGAATCACTCCTGGCATGCAGGTCAGATTCAGCTGGGTGCCAAAGAGCACTTTTCCTGCTTGCCATGCTCACCGAGGACTTGGCTTCGTTAGGCAGCTTGCCTTGTTCGTGGGCAAAAGCATCTTCTCTGACCAGGCTGAGGAGTGACTAGGGGAGGCTTAGCCCCGTGGCTGGGGGATGCAACGATCCAGCCGGGTCCTCTCTGCAGGCCCCGTGGAAGGTGGTGATCTCTGCTCCATCCTGCTGCTGAGGAAAAGGCAGATAGAATATGAGGTGGTGAGCAGCCCTGGGGCCAAGCAGGGCCTTATCCATGTCTGAAAGAGCTCAGCTTTGCTATCAGAGCTTGGGTGGTGCTGAATAAAAGGGTGTCAAGGCCCATTTGGAGAGCTGGTGAAAGAAAGCAAGCAGTGTGAGCCAGCTTGGAGAGCTTGTCCATCTTACCCCTTTGAGCCAGGGCAGATGCCCCTCCATGCCAGCCCACTATCCCTGAGCAGGCCCCCCAGCAGCAAGGGCCAAGCCATCAGGAGTTTTGGTTTATTTCACATTTTAGCAGCTGATGAGACCCCTGAGGCAAGGACAACAGAAGGAGGACAGCCTGTAGTACTGCCCGTGGAAGCTGGCAGGGCAGCAGCACTGTGGGTGCCCACAATGTGGTACCCCATCACTGAGCCTTCTGTTGCACCCCTCAAAGGAATCGCCTTTGACCTGATTGCTGCTGCTTCTGGTTGCCCACCCATCCTCCTTTTGGTGAGAGCAGAGCAGCCACAGGCAGGTCTGGGTGGCTCCTGCCCTGGCTAGGCTGGGGGGCATGGTGGAACGCAACCTTTGTGCAAATCCAGGCTGTGCCAGGTTAATAGTGAAGCAGGGGAAGGGCAGAAGGTTCCTGCCCCAATATGGAGAAGGAGACTGCATTGGCTGATGTTCCTCTGCCCTTTTCCAGCCTGCCCAAAGTGTATCCAATTTCGGATTGCATCCCTGGGGATGCGGCTCTGCACACATCCCTGTGAGAGCTGCCAAGAATCATGTCTAGCCACGGGGCCAGCTTGGACCCTGGCTGAGAAGACTCCAGTTTGGAGTCATGCTGCTGAACTTCCCCCTTCTGATTTGGGCAGAGGATCACCATGGGGCTGGGGTGTGTTCATGCCATTGCTTTTCCTTGTGAATCTGGGTGGCCTTTTTGTCCCTAGCCAGGTGTGACTTGGGGAGATGCTTAAGCTTCCCCTAACCCCCAGCCACACCCCTGTGGTGTGGGGCTCCATCCATTGCAAGACCTTCCTGAAAGGACCAGAGGTGCAGGGAGAACTTTTGTCCCTTGGGGTGCTGTGGCACAAAACCCTGTGTACCAAGCAGCCGGGTTATTTGTCACTCTGGGTCCCCATCCGTGGCACTGCAGGGGTCTGGCTGATGCATGGGGTGGCTGGGCTTGCCTGTGTCACTGCGTGTTGGGGTGATGATGGGTGCTGTGTGCCAGGGTGGGCTGGGGAGTTTCCCTTCTGGCAGCGTGGGCAGTGCCTGCGTGCGCCGGCACTGCGCGTGGGGAAGGACGGACGGAGGAGTTTGCCATCTGGGCCTCCCTACTTCTCAGCTGTTGCTATGACACTGCAGAGATGCTGCCAGGCAGGCGGCGGTGGCCTGCGTTTGTCACCCCTGGGCTCCCTCGAGGTAGGGAGATGCTTGCTGTACATAAAGCCTTGTTCCCTCACCCAGCCTCACCAGGAGAGAATGGGGTTTCTTATGGTAAAATACCCTGATGGGTGGATTTGTATGGTTTATCTGTGCAACTCGTAGCTGCCTTTGACAGAGTGAGATGAATTCAGAGCAACCCAAGAGGAGGTGGGCCATCACGGAACACTGTGGGATGCAAGGTTTTGGAGTCTCACTTGCCTGGCCAAGGGGAAGCATTTTCCCCACCCCATGAACAAGAAGAGCAGCCACATCCTTTCCTGCTGGGCTGTCCCACCTGCCTACAGCAGCATCCGCTCCATCCCGTGGGCCTGGCTGGGGGTGGGAGAAGCCGCGTCAGAGCCGGGTGTTGTGGGGGGGTGAGCAGCAGCGCAGCCCCCACTCAATGCGCAGGAGCTGGGAGCATGTGGCATGGGGGAGAACGAGGGGGTGCTCAGAGCCACAGCACCCCTTCACTGCTGGCGCAGGGAGAGCAGAGGCACCAGCAATGCCCATGTGTGCCCACATCTGGGAAGGAGGGGAGGAAGAAAGAGCAGGGGGAGCAGAACTGCTTTGGTTGCCCAAACAGCTGGGAAAGGGGCTCCTGTGATGCTCAAGTTGGTGATTGCTTTGCTTCAAAGAACAGGGCACAAACTTTTTCCCTCCCTGTGAATAAGCCACAGCGTGCCCAGTACGCCTTGGGTGCTGCTGCTCTCCAGAGACTCTGTGCTCCCAAAGCTTCCCATCCCATCGTTCCTTCCATCTCGTGGTCCCAAAGGCTTTGGCTACTGCAGAGACCATTCAAAAGGTCTCTAATTCAGTCCAGCTTTGTCTTGCAGGGCTCTTGTTTACGCAGAGTGGCTGTTCTGAAAGATATTAGGATGGGGGAGGGGGGTGCAGCCTGAAGGCTGTAAGGACAAGAGAGTGCAGAGATGTTTGGGACAAGGGGATGAGCTGAGATAATGGTCTTGATGCTCTAGAGGTGCTTTAAGCTGGGAGCACCGGTCCTGACTGTCCCTGTATCATCCCCCTTGCATCATGGGACTGATGGCTATAGATAGGCTATAAAAGGTGGTTTTTGGAGGAGTTGACTGTGAGGGTTAGGTCTCAGCTCCACTTTCCCAGCAGCTGCCAAGCTAATGCTGAGCAGAGGACATCAGGCACAGGCTTTGTCTGGGACACAGGATTCCTGCTGGGTTGAGTCACCTGCTCTTTCATGCCAGAGTCTGCTGGTGTTTCTGTCCCCCTTGTGCCTGATCCCACTGGGATCCCTAAGTGCTCCCTGGCTATGTCTGCATTGACTGGCTCAGCTCATGGCCCACACTAGGTATTTCTCTAGGGAGGAAACAATTTTGGTGCCTGGCAGAACTTCCCAGTTTTTTTCTGACCTGAACATGAGACTTGAGCTTCTGGCTGGACAGGACAATCTGGTGAACTGGATTGCTTCAAGGTGCATGTGGCATCTCCCTAGCCCTCATCTCCTGCAGAATTTGGGGAGGTTTAAGTCAGCTCTGTCTACTGGGTTGCCTCCCTGGTCTTGGAGAAGTGAAATGGAGGTGCTTTGGGTCTAGGACAGGTGTTTCATGGGGGGAAGAAACAGAGATGGAGGCTTGGAGATGTGTTGACTCTCGTTAGGGGCTTTTGTAGAACTTAGGGAAAGGTCTCTGTCTGCTCTACCCCATCAGCTCACCCCTGTGAGGATGACACCTTCATTTGCTTTTGAATGAGGCTGTTCATGGTCTCCCAAAGGTCTGTGACCATCCATGCACCCAGCAATGCTGGGCTCTTGCAGTGAACCCTCCCAAACTGGGGAGCCCTGCAGGTAGGTTGTGCTCCTTGGTGCTGCCCAGTGCTACTCTGGCACACTGGCTTGTCCTGCTCAGTGCAGTGCCCATGCTGGCTGCTGCCCATAAGTTTATGGTTTGATTTCTGGTCCCATTCAAGGTGGGCTGTAGTCAAGTGGGGAGTGAACCAGCCCCTGAGCCTGACAGGCTTCCAAAACTATGTGCTAATCATGCTTGTAACTTGGTGTATTATTTACCAGGTGCTGTGCAATAACAGTAATTTTGAGCTTTGGGTTTCCTGCAGAGGGGGTTGCAGCAGGTTGTGTAGGTGCTTTCTAAGCAAGTGTGTTTGACAACTGCATGCAGGCTCTGGTCTCTCCTGAATTCTTTTGCTTTCCCCTCTGCCCCAAGGGGTGCACAGCAAAACGCCTGCCCAGCTGGTGCTGTGGGGTGAGGTTTTTTTGTTCAGAGGCTGCAGTTAGTGGTGGTGGGCTATTAGTATGGTGGTAGGCTATTAAAGATTCTTAGAGTGTTTTGGGTTGAAAGGGACCTTTAAAGGGCACATAGTCCAACCCCACCTTCAGTGAGCAGGGACATCTTCAACAAGATCAGGTTGCTCAGAGCCCTGTTCGACCTCACCTTGCATGTTTCCAAGGATGGGGCATATACCACACCTTTGGGCATCATGTGTGAGTGTTACACTCTCATTTAAAAACATTTCTTCTTTGTCTAGTCTAAATTTCCCGTCTTTTAGTTTAAAACCATCACCCCTTGGCCTGTTGCAACAGGCCCTGCTAGAAAGATTGTCCCCATCTTTGTTAGAAGCCCTCTTTTAAGTACTGGAAGGCTGCAATCAGGTTTCCCTGGAGCCCTCTCTTCTGCAGGCTGAACAAGCCCAGCTCTCTCAGCCTGGCCTCGCAGCAGAGGGGTTCCAGCCTTGGGTCATTTCTTTGGCCTCCTCTGGCCCCGCTCCACCAGGTCCATGTCTCTCCTGTGCTGAGGACCCCAGAGCTGGCCCCAGCACTGCAAGGGGGTCTCCTCAGAGCAGAGGGGCAGGATCCCCTCCCTCGCCCTGCTGCCCATGCTGCCGGTGATGCAGACCAGGATGAAGAGATGGGGAGCAGCAGCCCTGCTTGCCTCATGGTGCTCCAGGTCCTGGAGGACCATGCCCAGGGCTGGTGCCCACGTTCGTCTCCCAGTGTAGCGAGGCTGCTGCGGGCAGAGGCTGTCTGTGCGGGGTGTCTGTGTGGATGTGCCCCCAGCCGAGCCTCTGCCCTGTGCCCCCCGGGGCAGCCGGAGCCCGGCTCAGCCCCGGCCCATCCTCTCCTCTCCTCTCCCAGGTTCCAGGGTGGCTGTGCCGCTAGAGGGCAAGCGGCAGCGGCGGAACCCGGCTCCGGCAGCGCCGGGACCGAGCCACGGGCAGCCGGGACCGGGGGCAGCGCCCGGTGGGGCGGGGGTCCGGGCTGAGGGCTCCGGTCGCCCCTTGCTTGCTGGGCACTGATGGATGCTGCGCGGGAGAAAAGCCTTTGCGCTGAGGGGTCTGTGCTCCAGAACCCCTCCTGGGCTCGCACCGGTTCCCCAGCGCTGTGCCCCAGTCCCCGGGTGGGCTCCCAGTTGTGTCAGGGGGTCCCCTGGGGTCTGGCTGGGTGCCCGGTCATGGTTTTCTCCTCCGTGCTGCTGTGGGAGGATGCAGTGGGTTCACCCCCACGTACTGATGGATCTTACACCAGTGCCACAAGCAGTATAGCCCCAGCCCATCTGTGAATTGAGGTGATTTGTGGCTTTTTGGAAGGTGTTGACCCAACCAGAGATGATGTGGGGAGGTGCTTCTGGGCCACTTGAAACGCTGGGTGAGAGGTGCCTGACTGGGCTAGTGTGCTGCTGTCTGCAACCAGCTTGTGGCTGTGTGTGATCTGCAAGAAAGCCCCTTACAGCTCTGCCCATTTTACGGATGGGGAAACTGAGGCACAGAGCAGTGATGCAACTGGTCTGCAAGCAGAGACCCTTTAGCTGAGCACTGNGTGATGCAACTGGTCTGCAAGCAGCAGAATGGGGATAGAGACCCTTTAGCCGAGCACCAGCAAGGGTTTAAGGAGAGGCCAAGCATGGAGGGGGGGATAAACAAGGCTGTTAGTGGCTGTTGTATTGAGCATCCATGGGAAGTGACTCCAGAGAAATCTTGCATGTAGAGGCAAGAGGGCACAGGCCCAGAGCTATCTCTGGATGCCTCCAAGGGTGGCTTTGATGCTCTTTGCTTCTCTGATTAACCCTTTGCTGCAGGGATTGGAAGGATGCTGGAGGGCTAAAGAAGCCATATACCCTTCCCCAAGGGGGAAAGTTTGAGAAGAGCCTGGTGTGGGATGGGGAAAGGGCTGGCAGCGGTAGGAAGCTGGTTTTGACCTTACAGCATCATCCATGTGTAGCTCTTGGGGATATCTCATCCTCCCTGGCAGCTGGTCCCAAGGTGGGCTGGTTATCTCCCTGCTGGGGATTGCCATATGCTGCAAGGGTGGTGGAAGGGCTGTGACACCCAGTGGTCCTGCGGTGCAACAGCAAATGGGTCCCCAGCATCATGGCATTGGGGTGGATGATGGATATTGGTTAGAGCAGTGATGCTGCTTGGGAGCTTGGGCTTAATTTCATTTGAGGAAAAGGAGATTAAAATATATTTGGACTCTCCTTGGAAAGTTGCACTGGAGTCAGTGGTCAGTTATCAGGGCTCTTCCATCAGCCCTGTTCCATGTGCCCTTGTGTATCCCCATCCTTCATGTACCACCATATTTCCAAACCCCATGGGCCTGTGGGTACTGCCCTGTTGACCTCTGTGTGACGCCTGACTCCTGCTTCTCCTGCTTAGAAGAGTGGCACCAGGAAAACTTGTTTTCATGTGACATAATTGAGGAGCTGAAGGAGAAGCCAGAACCGTGTGTACAGCCAGCTTTCCTCCAGCTGCCACCCAATGCTCTGGTATAGGAGATAATGGAGCCTGTTAGTGACTGTCCCCATCCTGTGTCCCCCTCCAGCATGTGCCATCACCTTCACCTTTGCCTTCTCCCAGCTTTGTTCTGCCTAAACAGAAAGAAACTGCTTATTTAATTAAAAACAGAAGGCCCAGCAGTGGAGCAGAGAGGGACTCCTAAGGGAGTGTGATGGTGTGATAGCACAGATGGGTGGCTTGGGGTGCTTGCCTTTGACCTCAGTGCTTGTTGAAGTGACAACTAAATGGCCTTGGGATCTCAGGGCTCCAGGGGAGGGTGCAGAGAGATGCCAAGCCCAGGTGCCATCTCCCATGCAGCTGGTTCCCTGTAGCTCTCCTACGGTTCTGTGCAGGGCTCGGTTATGCTGGGGAGGGCACAAGGCACTGGTGCCTTTGCTGGTTGTTCCATGCTGTCCCTGGGGGACTGAGAAGGGGACAGGAGCAGATGTGAGTGTGGTGAAGCTCCATTCCTTCTGGGCTGTGCAGGCTGTCCCTTAACTAACTCTCCTTGAGCTCTCCTCAGGCGGTTCCCACTAGGAAATGTTAATGTGGAAATGCTCAAACAGATGCTGGGAATCAGAGTGCTGCTGAGGACCCTGCATGCTCAGGGTTTTGGCAGGATAAGTTAGGAGCATGAGTGCTCAGCTGAGCTGCAGCGATGCCAGGCTCTGACTCCTGACCCTGCTGGGACATGAAGCCACATGGGGGAGAGCCTGGGTGCCTCCAGCTGTTGTCCTTCCCACTGCTCCTGGAGCAGCTCTGGCCTCATCTCTCATCCCATGCTCTCCATGGAAATGCTGTGCAGTGACCTAGGCTGGGAACCAGGAGTCCTGGCTCTCTGGTCTGTGATCCGGATATGCAAATGCTCCCTTGGGCTGCCTGCCCTTATCCTGGACCACAGCCATCCTCATGCCTGCTTGTAACCCAGGCAGACAAGAACTTGGGCCAGTCTTGGGCTCTTTCATGTGCCTCCCAGTACAGATAGGATTGCCTCTGGGGGGCTGTGTGACTTGTGTGCCTGGAAAGATGTCTCTTGTCCTCCATGTCTCTTGCCTCCAGGATGTGGCTGGGTGCTCCTGGGGCAATGATGTGGGTCCTGTTTTTTGGCTTGCCTGTGCTCTACCAGCCAAAATATAGCCCAGGAAATGTAGCTGAAAGCCATCAAGCAACTTGTTGGCTGCTGCTGAGCAGCCTGGGGAGCAAGCAAAGTTCAGTGGGACAGAGGGTCAAGGATGCCGTGTATTCCCAGCTTGGCAGCCTGTGGAGAGCATCCTTGTCCTCCTGGGGCTCTTCTTGTAGCAGTTCAGAGAAGCTGAGTGTTACTGGGGATTGTTTTCTCGTTTGAGCCTTACATGGGCTCTGGACATAGCTGTCCCTCCAGCCATCTCATGGGCTGTGCCAGGCTCTGTGGTGGGGAGGGCAGGGTAGCACAGAGCTGAGTCAGCATCAGGGCAGCAGCCTGGTGCTCCCTGGTGCAAGTGTTGTGCCCCTCACATCAGATTGGGGCAGATGCTGGAAGGTGTCCTCGGGAGCATCAGAGTAAAACCCGAATTCCAGGAGTGCTTGCAGGGCTCTGATGTGGTGCAGAGATGCTGGCTGGGCAGGGAGGAGTGTGCCCAACAGGGAGCTCTGTGGGGCCTGGTACACAGCGGGTTAACAGCAAGGTGCGTGGTACAGCTGGATTTGGGAGAGGCAGAGCCTAAAGAGGCTGAAGAGGGATCAGGTGGGAGAGCTGAGGTGTGGGCATTGGGGGTGGTAGGGTTTGTGGGAGAGGAAGGCAGGCAGTAGCAGTGCTCCTTACAAGATGCTGCAGCGGTGGCGTTGGGAAGAGGAGCCGAAGCAGGGGATGCTCTCAGGTACGAAGCTGTGCGGGTTGCCTGCCCTGGCTGCGGGCAGGGGGCAGTTGGTGCCTGTAGCTGATCCCCGGAGCAGCCCTGGCTGCCTGCTCTGCGGTGGGCTGCAGTGGTGTCTGGTGGTGCCTTTGTGTCCTCCCAGTGCTTTGCGGGTTGATCCTCTGCCCTCCGGAGCACAAGCTTTTGGCTCCTTGGTTGCAACCGAGATCCCGTCTCGGGGCCAAGAGGCACTGCTTTGGGCAACTCTGCCTGGAGATCCTCCTCTCTGTGCCTTGCCTTGCCTGGGTCTTCCATGGTCAAAGTCCCTGATGTCCCCAGCCTGAGCTGCGCCTGGTGTTGCTTCATGTTGCAGATAAGCTTTCCCTTCCAGGAGGGGTGGTGGTGGGATCCCCAGGCTTGTGCCCAGCTCCTACCCTGTGCTGTGGGCTGCCCTGGCCCCGGGGGAAGGATCCCTGCCTTCCAAAAGGCATGGGTAACATAGATTTATTTATTCAGAGACTTAATTAGCATCTTTAAATATTAAATAGTAAACAAACTGCGTCTAGTGGGATCAACATTTACAAACAGGGATTTAGAATTTTTTTTTTTTTCCCCTCTCTCAGGGATATGCACTTGTGGTTGTTTTTTTTACGTGTTTGGGGAGGAGCGGTTGTGTGTGGGCCCTGGTTAATGGGCAAGGGACAGACCCAACAGCCCTGCTGGTGAAGGAGTGGGAGAAGATGAGGTTGAAGGAGCCTGAACAGACAGGAGGACTGGGAAGAAGGAGGCAGAGAAGCAGAGATGTATGCTCAGAGCATGGGTGTTGGGGACTTGCAGAGCCAAGTGCTGGATTTAGGTAATTCTTGGCAGGATGTGCCAACACCTTCCTGCCCAGGCAGGTGGAAGGGACAGGCAGGAGGTGGAGGTTCCTGCCATGGCACAGCTAATTGCAATCAAAAGGCGGTGGTCCCTGCAAGGGGAGGTGGTTTGCAACTGCTCTGCCTCCTATTATCTCTGCAAATGGAGGCCTGCCTCGTAGCGGATTACACTGGGGGTTATTTATTGGCAAAGCACTGTACAGTTTTAATTTTTCCTTTTTGCTTATTCAGGCTTTAGCTCCAGAGGAAAATAGCCTGGGGTGGCTTTGAAATGGATTCTCTCTGCCCCATTAACTTATTCAGTGAGTTTAATGGGCCTTTTTTTCTCTGAGCCTTGAAGCCATCATTAAAAGGCAGAGATTTATAAAAGCAAAGATACTCCTGAGCTTTAGTCAAACTTTGGGGTAGAGGAGTGGGGGCAATGGTGTCGTTGCTGCCTGTAGTTCAGGTGAAGATGTATGGGATTTTTGCCCAGGGATGTCTTGAGGCTTGAATGCTGCTACCGTGCCTCTGTGGAAGTTTTACCACAGAGATGAGAACCAGGTTGCTTGGGATGTGGCCCTGGTGCTGCCTGTGTTTCTCTGCTGGGGAAGTACCCCAGAGGAGCTGTGGGATCTGCTGGGCTGTGCTGGGACCAAGCCCTTGCCTATGAGCAATGGGATGTTATCTGGGCTCTTAAGCATGGGGATATTACCCAGTGTGACTTGTAACATGTCTGTGCTGCAAAGCTGCTGCTGCTCCAGGCTGAGAGAGAGAAACTTCTTCCCTTGCTTTGTGTAGGCTGCTTGCAACCTTATTTTCATCTCGTTTATACCATGATAAGGCTGGGCAATGCTCAATGCTTTCATGATGTCTAAGGTCAATGCTTGGAGCCCTTTCCCTCCCTCTCTCTCTGCTAGTTGCACCCGGTTCTATTGCACTGCTGTGCTGAGCAGCTCAGCGCTGTGAGAAATTGGGTGTCCCCTGCAAAGATTGCCCTTGTTGAGCATGTGGGTCTCCTGGTATCTGGGGAATGTCTGGAGAATGTGACACACGAAATGTCTGAGTGAATTCCCTCTTTCTTGGGCTCTTGTAGGACCGACCTCTCCACCTCTTAGTGAAGAACTAAATCTGGTGTCTTTTTGGGGAGTAAACATAGGAGCATGTAAGACATGGATTGGCATGTCATCTAGGGGCACCCTCCTGCTAGCACAATTGAATTTCCCCCACCCCCCCAGACCATGGTGCGTTGCAAACATCACTTCTGCGTAAGGCAGCCTGTGGCTTGTACCGCCAATGGGGAGCAGGAGCAGGGAAGGGCTGGAAGTGGCAGAGTTTCCTATCTTGCTCCCAAACATTAAGTCAAGCTGGTCCTGGCACCTCCTGGTGTGGCAAAGGCTAGTGTGGCCCATGCCTGTCACACTTACCTGAGTCACAACCAGGGTCTCAGTGCTGGGACAACCTTTCCTATAAATTTCTTTTCTTACTATATGTGCAACCCTTGAGTTTAACCCCTGGCAGCATAAGCGGGTCAGGTGTAACCTGTGTGTCTCTGTGCCCAGCCTGGCACCTGCCAGCTCAGGGATGCTGCTGGTACAAAGCTGTGCTGGGAGATTTGTGACGGCTGGAGATCCAGCCATGTGGCCACATCTCATGTGTGCACCACTCAAGGCATGCATCCCCTGCCAGCCCTGCTGCAGTTCAGGAGTGGGAGGAAGGTGTGCTGGGGGAGGGAAAGGACCTGCTTGCCCAAACCAATGTGCTCAGGGTTGCATGTGGGAGGCTGACCCCAGATCCTGGCTCCTGCTGGGTGCCAGAAGCACCTGGAGAATGGGACTGGATACTGGGTGATGTGACTTGTCTGTGTCTATGCTGTTGGCCCTGGGGCTGGCTTGCCTGCCCTGCCATAGGATGGAGGGATGGCAGCCCATGACCCCTGGAGCCTGGCAGGCAGTGAGGAGCCTTGGCAGTGGGAGAAACGCTGCCTTGTTGCCAGCAGATGGGCTGGATCAGACCCTGGTGGGGAGGGGCTGGTGGTCTTGCCAGGAGGAAGGGCCTCCAGCTCCAGGAGGAGGTGTCCAAGGATTTGCTATTTGTAGCCTCCCTGGAGGGACTGACCATGGAGCCTGGCCTTGGAGCATTGCCTCGGGGCAGTGGCAGGACAGGGACACACTGAAATGACCCTGAGGGTGCTGTGGCCAAGCAGAAACCAGCTGCAGTGTGCAGCCATGCTGGGATGGAGAGGGTCCCTGATGCTGGCCTGCCTGTGACTTCCAGAGTGGGAGGGAGGCTGGTTGCAAATCCATCTGCTCCTGTGCCCCTTCCTGGGGCGCCGTGGTCAGGGGAAGGCGACACTCATTTCCTAATAAGCACCAGTAAAAGTATTTCTGCCCTGCCCCGTAAATCCTGGTACCTGCTGTGTAAATTGCTGCTGACCCCGTAAATCACCCTCTGCTTTGCTCTCCCTCCCCTGAGGCTGACCCTTCCCTGTAAATCCTCTGTCCCCATCAGTTTTTTGCTACCAGCCCCCTTGCTCTGGCTGCACACTAATCCTGAACCCCGGTGAGGCTGGAGGGGATGTAGGGGGGGTTCAGTGATGGGTTGATGGAGGGCAGCTGCCCTGGGATGGGTTAATCCCTGCTGATGGCTCCCCTGAGACTTGCCAGTGGGAGGCAAGTGGAGGACGTTCTGCCTGGCTGCCTGCAGGGAAGGTCATTCTTGTGCTGGAAACAGGACAGAGCTGGGCTGTCATCTTCAGTCTCTGGGCTGCAGCCAGCTGGGTGCAAACCAGAGGGTGTTGGTAGAGCCTGTGCCTGACCACAAGCATCCCAGCCTTTGGGGGGGCTCCTGGAGAGGGTTGCTCCCCTAGGACACGTTTCTGAGATGTAAAAATAGTCAGAGTAAAGAGAGAAACTTTGTCTATCCCTTGAGTGCTTGGGGTCATGCTGTAGCCTAGCTTTGCTGTGCCCCTATCTGAGCTCCTTTTGGCAAGCACTGAAGGAGATGGGGTCAGCAGATGTCCCACGTGGTAATGGAGAACCATCACCTGAGCTTCTGCTGGATGCCGATGCACTCCTGAGCCCCGAGTTGCTAGGATGACCATGCTGTGTTTTTCCCCTTACGATGCTGGGACAGTATGTAGGAGTCGAGGCAAGGGGTCTGGCAGAGACCTGACCCAAGGGAGGTGTAGGAAGCCAAGCATAGGGACATCAGTTTGGTGCTGTGAGCTGTTGTTTGTGATTCTGGCCTCACTGCTCAACCTGGGCACACTGAGTGTGCAAGAGGAGCTGTTTGTGCCTTCATGGGAAAGGCTGTGGCTAGAGCTGATGGCTCAGCCTTGATCCAGGCTGGTGGTGCTGCTGCTTTGCTGTGGCTGGATGGAGCGGCCTGAGGGTGCACATGCAGCTGGCACCCAAATAGGGTGGTGTTTGTTGTGCAAAATACTGAGCCTTTCTACAACCAAGGACTTGGTGAGCAAAAACTGATTATGCTCCTACAGAGCTGCCTTTTCCCTCTTAATGAGCAGGAGCAAGCATTAGCCTGAGCTGCGTGAGCAGCTCTGCTCCACTCCCATGGAGGTCAGTGGAGCACGTAGCAGAAGATGCACAGTCAGAGCCAGGATGGGGTCACTGGAGTGTTTTGGGATGGTGATGTCTGCAAAGCTTCTTCATGCACCCAGGGTTTAGAGACTTCTGCTTGGCTCCCTGTGGAGGAAAATTCTGCAGGAGATCTGAGTGCCTTGTGATGTGCCTTTCCAGGTGCCTTAAATCCCCAAGGTATGAGTTGGAAGCTGGGGAGCATGTCCTGGCCTCTCTGCAAGCCCCAAGCCTGGAGGAGCCCCTCAACTGCCAGAGTGGTTCAGGGTTTTGTTTATAGATATGCTGGTGCTGGCCCTGACCCACCATGGACTGTGCATGTCCTCTAGAGAGACACTGACCGGTGTCATTTGCGGCTCAACTCTGATTGCCTGGAGGGTGGTTGCCAGAAGATTAGCAAGAAAAATGAGGTGATGCTCTGGGATGGCTGATTCAGGCATTAATATTAACTGCTCCCAGTGCTGGCGCTGCTCTGCAATGGACCTGGGCTTGACAGAGCTGGGTGTGTTTCCTTTAGACCTTTCTCCTGCTGCCAAACGCTATCTTTTTTTTTTTTTTTTGGATTAGTTTTTTTTTTCCATCTTACGTCTGAGACCAGTTGTTTATTAACATTGGGTTTATGATACCTCTGTGCTCTGGCTTTGGGAGGAGGATGGAGGAGGAGATGTGTACGGAGGCAGCACAGGGATGCTAACGGCAGTGGGGAAGGCAGGGGGCAGCGGAGGAGAGCGGAGGCAGATTTTGAAAATCCATATAAATAGCAAAAATAAATTTCCCGCAAACGCTTCCAGTCCTGCAGTATTAAGAAAGTGAAGCACTAGAGGATAAGGAAAGCATGAGCAATAACAGCAGGGATTTAGGAAGAATAAATCTTGCCAGACAAACCTGATTGCTTTTTCTTTTTGATGGAATCACAAAATTAGTGGCTGAGCAGAACGTGGAAATCCTAATATATTTGGATTTAGCAAAGCATTTGATATAGCGTCTCACCAAATCTTACTCTAAAAATTAGTTCAGTTTGCCTTGGATATGACGCTGCCAAATGGACTGAAAACTGGCTTAGGGCCCTAAACAAATAGCCATGGGCTGTGTGTGGGGAGAGGGGGAGCTGTGGGAGCAGAGCTACAAACTGGCTCTTCTTATTGTAAAAACCACAAATCAAAAGGAAACCCCCAAAATATCAAACTCCACGTATGCAGCCTCAGTTTGAGGCACCTTATTACAGGAATATTGACAGACCGAGAGTGTTCAGAGGCAAGCAATGGTGGGGAAAAGCCATCAGAGGTGTTGAATTACCCTCAGAGGGAGACTGGGGGCTGAGAAAGTCCCAGGACTGGAGGCGTTTCAGGGAGGAGCAGGTGGTGGCCCATGAGGTCAAGATGAATATCTGGGCTGTTGCTGGGACCTGGCAGCGAGCACCTCAGCGCCTTCGCCCCCGCGCAGCGGAGAATTGCTAAGCTGCCCATTTCATGGCCCTTTCCAGATATTATCGAATAAGCGGGGGAGGATAATCACCATGACTGTCAGAAAGAACATCCCTGACTGGGGGAGCCGAGCACGTTTCCTCAGAGAAAATCTTGAGTCTCAGAGTAAGCACAGGGAGATGGCCCTGGGTGATTTGGGTCAGTAGATGGGAAGTTTTCTGTTTTGTGGGCTTGGGTGGGAAGCTGAGAGTTGTAGCTCTCTTAAGGTGCTGCCTCCTGCAATATCTGTCTGCACCCCACAGGCATTTATTTATCTATTGTCAGGGAAAAGGCTTGGAAACTGCTGGTGGCAGATGTGTCTCTGAGGGAGGATGGCTGGGTCCCTTCATGTTTAAAGCTTTCTGGAGAGATGATGCACCCCTGGTCTCCTTGCACAGGTAGGACAGGATAGCTTGATGCCCCTTGCAGGATTTTATGTGAGGGGTTCAGCTCTGTCTCTAGCAGTCAGGAAGGATGAGGTCTTCCAGTAAGTTCATTCATGAAGGTGTCTGTCTAGCATGCTGATTCCTTGGAGTTCTTCAGCACTTGCTTGGGGCTTAGAAGGGATTCTGAGTGTGTGGAGGCTCTTGACATAACTCTGATGTTCCCACAAGGCAAGGAAATGCATGTGTCCATCAGTGATGGCTCTTTTGGGTCAGTTGGGCGCTACCAGGGCTGTTACTTGCTGCTGCCAGCAGGATGGGCTGGGTGAGCTGGACCTTTGTTTGCCTTTTAAAGCAAATATGTGCCTTTTGATACGAATGCAAAGAAACTTTCATATATGGGAAGGGCAGCTTGCTAGAAGGGATGGTGCTTTGTGTAAGGGCCTTGTGTGAGTGACCCAGTGTGGTGGGGCAGGACTTAGATGGGCTTAACAAGAGTTAGGGAAAAAGCCATGGAGCGGAGCTGAGAAGGGCTCCTAGAAGACAGGGTGGCCTTGTGTTGGTGTCTTGATCTCCCTGAGGGAGCACGGGGCTTTTACACCCTCTCCATGGTCCTTCAAGTGGTTCCTCTGTGTTGGGTTGCTCCCTGCCTGAGGCTGAGCCTGCTCGGGGGGTGGCAGTGATGGGGCTGAACCAGGCAAGGTTTGGGAGGTATTTTTAGCTGTTCTAATTGTGGCAAATAGATGCCATTCTTACTTGTTGGGATTGAGCTACAGCTAAATCACAACTAGTTCTAATGATGATAATTACCGGATTTCAATATTTATAGAAACGGGCGCTTCCTTCGTATCGGCGGCTGCCACTGTGCTCTCACCTTCACAGATCGAAACCTTGGCTCATTATCACTGCAGCTATTTATTTACTTGCACATTTTTAACCCACAGATGGCAACATATGAGAGATCTGAAATGATACGGACCTGCCGGGGATGTTGTAGTCTTTGTGCAGAAGCTGCGGGATGAATAGGGAAGCATCTTCTAAGGACCTGCTGGTCGGATTCTTGCTTTTTTGGGCACCTTTTGAGATATGTTCTCAGGTCTGCAAGCCTGCCTGTGTCTGCCAGGGCTTAGCCCCCAAAGGGTGGAGGTGGCTGTGCATATTTTTGCATGCGTTAGCGAGGTGGATCGCTGCCTCTGATTGCTGCCCATGCCAGAACACGAGCACACTAACTGGGACAGAGCTTAAAGGTGAGGCAACGCAAACGGCTCGGGTCCTGTAACACTGGAATTGCAGGAGCTTGTGGAAAGGTGTCTGGGAAGTTCCTGCCTGCAGCAGCAGCTTTTGGATGCCTTGATTTAGCAGCATCCCTCTCTAGAGTGGCACTGCAGCAGTGGGGCAGAGCCATGTGTGTGGGTGGCACGCGTGCCTGTCCCCTCAGCCTAGGATGGGGGTGCAGACCCCCCTGTGCTGTATCAATCCAGTGGGGCTAGTTTGATCTCGGCCTGTGGATCCTTACCGGCATCCAGACCCGTGCGCCCATCAGGTCTGAGACTCCCTCCTTGTGCAAGGTGTAGAAAAGATT
Organism: Eurystomus gularis; assembly: GCA_013400335.1. Lineage (NCBI taxonomy): Eukaryota > Metazoa > Chordata > Aves > Coraciiformes > Coraciidae > Eurystomus > Eurystomus gularis. Next base: position 1,648,202 of record VZZY01019637.1, on the reverse strand, counting down.
CACTTATTCAATTTGCTATCTCTCCAGTGCCACATAAGCTGTATTGATAAATTAATCTTATATTGTTGTGACTAAACAGCCCTGCAATTTTTTACACTGTGCAGTCTAATCTGTCTTGACAGCTGTATCATTAGTTTATATTTGTTGTAATCTCATTCGCTGTGTTGGCTGTGGGGAGGTTTTATTTGAGGCGCTGTGCTGCTATGCAGGCAATGGGTGCAGCCGGTAGAGAGCCACTGGGCATCTCAGGGTGCTATGGGGTGCAGCTGGGGTGCATCTCCCTAGGGGCAGCCCCAAAATGCTGATCTCCTGCCTTGTACCAGCACCTGCCTGGTAGCAGCATCCCCAGTGCTGGCTCAGTCTTGCCAAAGCATCCCTGCTGCTGAGGTTTGGATGGGGACCCCTGGGTTGGAGCAAAGATGGTGAAAAGGTGGATGGATGTTGGGAGATTTGTATCTTACAGCAAATCTTTCAGGATGCTGTAAGATGAGGGATAAGTTGTTTTCTTGATCTGTGCTTAGTTTTCTGTGGTACAGGATGGTCCCTGCTCCATCTCTGAGGCTGCCTTTTGGTCACAGGATAAAAGGATGTGAGGGAGCTTGGACTGCACAGCCTGTCACCCAGGCCTTTGGAGATGTTATCCGAGGGACAGTGACATGTGCTGGCATAGTGTCATGGGATGGAGATGACAGTGTAATGGGTGGCTGGCTGCTCCCCCACCTCAAGTGTGGGTTTGCTGTCCCTAGTCCAAGTGGGGCTGATTTGGGCGCCTCTGTTGCTTTTGTAGAGAATCCCTTTTCTTTGCCAGCCGCTTTGCATGTAATTCCTTCCACTCACAGCTCCCCAAAACTGTGGAGCAAAAGGTTTTGGGCTGGTGCAATGAGATTTCTGCCAGCAGGGAGCAAGAGAGACTATGTGTTCCCCAGGCATGGGACAGAACAGAGGGGGTGGGAAGCATTTCAGCTGCTACTTTATGCTTTAGGTTAAATCTGGATGGGAAAGGACAGTCACTGGAATGCAGGCTCCAGTTTGCAGCATCTCTGGCCAAGCCTGGATGGCTCGGTAACAGCTCAAGCCTGTCCTTCTCTCAAGTGCATCCTTTTGGGAAAGCATTTAGGCTCTGGCAAGACTGAAGATGTGGATGGCTCCCAGGATAGATGTGCTGCTTGCAGTTCGATGATGCAAATTGTTGTTTAGACCTTTGCCCCTGTAAGCTCTGGCAGGGTCCAGCAATGCTCCTTGCTGCGCTCAGATCCACCCTGGCACCAGTAATGTGTCAGCCCAATAGATGTGCCATAGTGCCTCATGGTGCTGTGGTGGTGCTGCCCTTATACTTGCCCATTTGCAGGAAGGACTGAGAAGAGGGTGGGATGTGTTGTGTGACAGTCTCAGCAGCTTCATGTAGGGCTGGTGGGAGAGGATGGTGAAGCTTGGTGAGATCTGCATGGTGACATCAGCATTGAATGTAGGAAAATTCCTGCTCCAGGAGATAAATGCTTGGGTTAGCCTGCTAATTGCCAAGCATATAATGATGCTGAGAAAGGAATTTCATGCGTGGTGGTCCACAATGAGTGCTGAATAGGGTTTGGTGATGTGACAGTCCACCAGACACGGTATGGTGTGGCTCAGAAGCTTGTTGATGTGGCACTAGATTGCATCAGGGTTAAACTGCCGTTTGCGAAGTGATCTCAGGTTGGGGATGCCTGGAGACAGCCCTTGGTAGTGGCAGAGGTCTGCATTTGCATCCTGCAGCTGGGAGAGCCTCCTGCTGTCATAGCTAGTGGAGCTGCCATTTGTTATGGGCTGCAGCTTGTGACAAGGTGACGAACACCAGCAGGTTGAATACAGCTGCTCAGCATGGCTGGAGGCAGGAGGTGTCCACGCTGTTGGTAGGGGCATTGCATCTTCCCCCTCTCACAGCTGGATGGGGTGAAGGAGATGGGGGTCCCTAGCACTTACCTTAAATTCAGAGTTGATGACAGATTCACAGCAGTAGGACCTCCACTTAATGGTTGCTGTTCATGCCCTGCTTGTTTATTAGCTTTGTGTTAGAGGTGGGGGTACAAGGCAGCAGGAGCATCCCATTCCTGGAGGAGTTTGTTGAACTGGTGGTAGGTCCAGTGACAAAGCTCAGCTTTGCTCCTGCTGCCCTTACCTGTGGCCACCTACTCATGGTGATAGTATTGCTGGGGCAGATCACAGCTTTTTGCTGTTTATAACCCTCTCATCTCTTGAACAGTGTGAGGATGCCTCTGTAATTTTTTACACTGGTTTATCCCTAGGTGAATTGCAGGTTGCTGCCCTTGACTCCCAGATGGGTATCATGCATCAGTGTCAAGTGCTGCTCTAAGCTCAGGTTATCCCCTGTGCAGCTTGGGATAACCTCCAGTGCTGCCAGATCCTAGGCACTGGTGTCAACTGGGAGCCACAGGGAGCTCTAGCTGGTACTGCTACACTCCACTCATACTGATGAGACTATTTCCATAGCAACTACAGGATTTTTCAAAGGGGAGATAGGGGGAAAGATGTGAAAAACTAAAAACAACCCAGCTGAAAGCCGTCATGGGCAGAAAGCTGTTGGTCAGTGTGTGTGGGCTTCAGGAGATCACATACTGCCCCTCACCCAGGAGAAGTTCCCCTGCTCGGTGTATCTGCATGGGATGTTGTGGCCAGGCAGCCCTGATGCTCTTACCACTTAAAGTATGGAAACTGGAGCTGGTGCTTGCATTGTGCTGCTTGGGAGGGCTGGGATACCCTCATAGGGCAGCCATGTGGGGGCTTTGGGGCTGAAGAAGGAGCTGTGCTGCCTGGAGGTGGTGTGTGCTGTGGCTCTCAGGGAGCTGTGGAGGAGGATGCTGCTGCTGCTGCACAGGGTGATTTCCGAAGCTGCTGGCATTGCTGTGCTTGTTGCCAGTGAGGTGATTCCAGTGGTGCTGGGGACTGTGTCAGTTGAGGTAGGAGTTGGGGATGCCTTTCACCTGCTCTTGCTTTCCTACAGGGCCCAGAGCCCCATGGGAGGGAGCTGCAGCTTCTGCCCTTGAGCATCTCAGCACTGCTTTGGCTCTAAGCTCTGCCCTCCCCTCTGGCTTCATCCTGCTTCCTTCTCCACTGCCTCCTGTCCTCACTGGGAACCAGGGAAACAGCTAAAAGGCCTGAAAATGATGGTTCTGGGGCAGAAGGCTTTGGGAATGTAGTGATGGGCACAAGCCTGGCACAGTGACCCTGTGCTGTACTGGAGGCTGAATATGAGCCTTGGCATTGCAGCAGGAGAAACTGGAGCATTGCTTGATCCAGTGGTATTGGGAATTATCTGTGGTTTGATGGTAGCTTAGTGTTGGGGGCTCCCAGTAGGGCATTAGGAGGGTCTGCTGGCTGCCTGGCAAGCCCAAAGGTGGCTCAGGGACTGGTGAGCATCTTGCAAGCTTGATGCAAGTTTGGCATGGGGGCTGAGGGTGAGAACATATTGATGTGTTGATGCCAACTGAGTAGGTTGGTGACACCTGGTCACAGCCCTCCTGCTGCAGAGGAGCAGGGAGCACGAAGGCAGCCCTTCTCCATCCCATTGCAATATCCACAGAAGAAGAAGGAGCTGGCGTGCAGGAGGCTGTCCTCCACCAGCTGCTGTCCCCAGTAAGCCCCAGCCTGGCACACAGTATGAGCTTTTGGGCCCCAGCTGCTGCAGGCTGTGATCGAGCCAGCCTGCTCCCGGGGGGGTAGCCTGGAGCCAGCTGCACACAATGTCCATATTCTTTGTGCAGAATGAGCTTCCCTTTGCTAAGAACCCTCTGGGCTCGTGTAGTTTGCTCTGAGGTTGGGCTGGTGCTGGGACCCTCCTGACTTTCCAGCTGCCCAGGAACTGAAACAAAGTTTGAGTCATTCTTTGCAAAAAAAACCCAAAAAATACCCAACAACATCTCCCTGGAAGGACTTTGTCCAATGATCTACTTTCTGGCTTTGAAATCGTTCCGTGACCCTAAACAGCACCAAAAAGACATGTATCCTCTAAATACATCTTCAACCCAAGTTGTGAAAGGGCAGGTGCTGTCAGAAGGTGCAGTCTGGCTTACTCGCTGCTTCTCCACAGTTAAAACTGAGCAGGACCTCTGGATACCTCAAGTGCTCCTGTGAGATTTTATACCTGTCTGTGTAATGCCAGCCTCTTGGAAATACTTCAGAAATAGGAGGCTTGTTCTCAGGAGCACTAAGCTATCAGGCTTGTCGTGTCTATGCTCTTGTCTTATAAGAGAGGACATGGCCTTGGGCTATGGAGAGGGGCATGCATGGGCAGCTACAGCCCAACTAGGGCTGGATATCATTGCTTCTCACTGCTGTGGCCTTAAACCTCCATGCAAAACCTCAAGACCTGGTGATGAACATCATCTTCAAATGGTGTGAGGAGAGCCTGCTAGCAAAGGGTGGGGACGTCAGCGCTGGATTAATGAGTTGCCATGCCTTAGCCAAGCTGCAGTAACTTGGGCTATGTGCTCCTGCCTTGCTCCTGATGTAAAGCAAAATGTATTTGCTTAAAAGCCAGTGCAGCTGCACAGCAGTGTTTGGATAGTGTGAGCTCAAGGGTTTCAGCCCGCCTTTGGCCCTGGTGAAGGAGAGGCCCATGGGGAGCGAAGGGCAGGGCCTTGGTCAGGGTAGCTGGTTTTGGAGTGCTGGCAAGCCCTGGCTGTGAGTGTTGCTCTCTGCCGAAGCGCTGGGTGAGCAGAGGCTTCTCATGATGCAGTTTTGCCTTTATCTGGAGGAACGGCGGGCTGAGCTGTGATATGAAGTAGAAGCAGTCCCCAGATTTTCTGTTTGCGTAGCTGGATCAGCTCAAACAACAACCCAACTAACAGCATCTCTGGCTGTCAGAGTGTCTTCTCCTATAACATTTTTTCAAGGCACTTTTTTCACATTTATATGAACAAAGTAGAGCGCTGGGAGAGGAGCTTTTCAAGTGTCTGTTGCCTCTTTGCTCTCCTTTCTTCCCTTCCCTGCCTCCTCCTGCCTGTGTCATGTTTATTGGCATGCTGGTTAGCTTTTCCTTTTCAGAGCCAGCTGACACCCCCCAAAAATGTCTGCTGTCCTGGGAAGCCTAGAGTTCCAAGTCACCATGTCTTCGTGTGTGCATCTCTCTGCTCCGGAGTGATGTTCTGCTCTTATACCTTTGCAATATGAGCAAGGCAGCGTGTAGGAAAAGCCTGGGGGGAAGAAAAGGGAGGGGGTTTGTTGTTTTGTTGTGGGTTTTTTTTTTTCATGGCTTGGGAGAATGGGGCCAAACCCTTCTGGGTGATGGAGTCATCCCTCCATTGCTGCTGGGGAGGGTGGGCAGAGCTGGTGGTGATTTATTTGCAATGAAGGTGCAAGCCAGCATGGGGGGAATCACGTTGGCTCAAAATAAACTCCCTGAAGAGCTTACCTGGCCCTTTGGCTTTATGGGGAGCAGCTGGCAAGCTTGGCAGACATATCTGCTGTGCCATGGAGGTAACAGGGACCTTGGCAAGTCTCCTTGCAGGTTGGAGCTGCTCTGCCTGTGACTGTCCTGAGCAGAGCGGCTGGGAGCCTGGCCTGCAGCCAGCCCAGCTGGGCATTGCTGCCCGCTTGTTCAAGCTTCATAAACATCTGAGGAGCCAAAGTGCTGGAGGATCAAAGTTCAGGCTCCTTGGGAGCTGTTTGGGAAAATAAACGCTCCGTGGGAGCATGATCTGAGTCCAAGAAAGATTGGCTCTCCCCTCACTCAGGCAGTGACTTCCCCGGTGTTTGGGGTGTGTGGGAAAGCTGGAAGTGGGATAAGCTGTGGTATGGGGTCAGTGGAGCTGTTGGGGAGCAGAGGAGCATAAGGTTGAATGAGGGACTGAGGGAGGGCACTGGGTTTGACCCCTAACTAGCCATGACCATGCAGAAGCAGAGGGACCCTTTGGCACCTGCAGTTCGCAGCTCCGAGCTCTGGTTTCTGTGCTGCTTTTGGGATCTAGGCATGGGAGCAGTGGGAGAGATCTTCCCAAAAATGTGCAGCTACATTGAAACAGGGTTTGAGATGAAGCTGATGTGGATGTCAGAAACTCCTGAATTTAGACTCCTGTGGAGGCTGTGGCTTTAGAAAGTGTGTTTGTGGGTTTGTGTAGGTGGGTGGCAGCAGGCAGGGCCAGGCAAGGCAGCAGGCTTGGCCTAAGGACCGCAGACCTGTCATGCAGCAGCATTTGTGCAGCACCATCCATTGCTCTCACCTCTGCTCTTGCTGGACTCTCGCTCCTGCCTCCTCATTCCCAGTGCTGTATATCACAGTAACAGCCAGTTTGTGGGAGATTTTATTTTCTCCTTTTCCTCCTCCATCCATTTTCCTGTCTTCAAGCACAGCACGAAGTGCAATGCATACATGTAGCTGGCAGTGGTCCTCTTTGGGTCCTAGCTGAGCTAACAGAATCTATTAGGACATCATTGTGACCATCACTAACGCACTGTGCCTTTTTGGGGGGCTCTCTTTCACCACACGCTCTTCAGCATTACTCTGTAGCAAGAATTATTCCTGCCAAGCTGAACTCTAGTGATCCCATACCTTTAGTTCATGTCCTTGTCTTGCTAATGTGTGTAGGCACTGTGCTCTCCAGGAGAGAAACAGCTGCCTTTGGAACAGAGCTTGGCAGCTTGGTCTGCCTGTATTTATACATATACATAATACTAAAATATTATATATATAATATTTCAATTTTTGAAAAGCTCTGGACCTGTTTGGAGATGGGAGTATAAAGGAATTTGACCTCCAGTTTGAAGTTGCAGAGAGGGTTTAATGAGGTAGAATATGATTACTGAAGGTGATTTTTGACCAGTGTGCTGCTTCTTCTGTAAAATGCCATTTGATCTTCAAAGACCACAAAGCGCCGCACGCTCCTGTCTGTCACTGCCTATGAAATCCTATGGATAAAAGCATCCTTCCCTTGCACATGGCAGGTGCCTGGGGAGCTGCCAAAAAATGGGACCTCTTTTGGTCTCCCATGCCCCATAAAGCCAAGGGTGTTGCCTCACTTTGAGGCTTGTGCGTGGTGTAAAACTCCAAGGGAATTGTTTTTTCTGCCCTTGGATTGCCCTCTCATCCCAGCCAGCTGTATGGCTGCTCTGGAGATATGGTGTCGTTAGAGGCATGCAACTTGATGTTAATGGTTCTGAGCAAGAGCCTCTGCTCTGCATACCCCAGATCTGCATCTGATGGTGGGAAACACCTCTCTGAGCACAGAGGATTGGCTTTGCAGGCTCTCCTGCCAGAGAGTAATGAAATAAATGCCCTTTTAGGGAAATACAATTTTTGAGTCTGCCACCCAGAGGAAAAGGGGAGCAAACTACAATTGATGCTGCAGGTGAGGGGGGGGTTTGCTCTCACTCTTGCTGATGCTTTAGCCCAAAGTGGTTGCATTTGTGTGTTTATGTCTGTAGAACTAAACTGTTCATTGCATCCCATGCTCTCTCACTTCAGGTGGTGTCTGAGACTGTGCAGGGGTCAGATAGTTATAGGCAATAAATAAGAAAGACATGAGGAGAGAACCAGCAGCAGCTGGGAGATGCCAAGGTGGTGGGCAGGGAGCTGCAACTGAGCCAGGAGCTCAGCCTGTATGCAGAGAGGTTCAGGGGCACTGTTCCCCGCAACCCTGCTCCCCATGCAGTAGATGCTGCAGCTCTTGGAAGTTTCCTCCTGGAGCTTTTGCACCGTTGGTCATCTCTGGTAAATAAGGTTTCTTCAGCACTGGGATGATTTTGGATACGCCAGTTCTTACTTGGGACCCCAGAGCTGCTTTCTCCCAGCACTAGCTGAGTAACAGTGATGGGATATTAAGGCAGGTATTTGTTGTGATGGCAGTTGCACTGCTGCCCACAGCACTTCTTTAGCTCTGCCATCCCACTTGTATCTATTTGTTTCTTTCTGAAAGTGAGTAACTGAGCATAACTCTTCCTGCACTGAAAAACCTCAGATGTAGTGTGTGATAACAGGAACATACTGCTTCCTGTGTGCTGCAGCAATCTGTCCATGCTGGGCCCAGGCAGCCCACTGTCTTCTAGTAATACTGACACATTGTCCCTGGAAGGGATGCTTTCTGCTCGGTAAGTCACCAGCTCTGGCTGGTGCGGGATATGGCAGCTGTCCTGGGGTGAGCTGGAGGCTTGTGGAGATTGTAGAGGAGAAATGGATGAACACATAAACATGGGGCGCAGTGCATCATCTGCCTGAGGGGGTCTCATGTCCTCAGGAACAACAGCAAAGGGTGAGGTCCTGGTCATGTTGGCACTGCCGTCAGTTTTTAAATTGCAGGCACTTTCCCACTCTCCTTTAGGTACAGCTCCTGTGCATCTTTATGGGTGCCAGGCAGCATCGCTTAACTGCAGTGCCTGGAAAAACCATGTGTTTCAGCAGAGCTTAAAGCTGTTGTTTCTCAAGGTATCTTCCACAGTTGGGTGGCTTTATATGGCAGTCTTGTTAGTGCAGCTGTAGCAGCTTTTCTGTATCTAGTGGTTGCACCTAGCTGGCCTGGGACAGGCAGATGTTGTTGGGCTGAGTGTGATGTTTGCCTGGGCTTATCTGAAAGATGCTCTGCTGGGGAGTCCTCTCCTCTGAATGCCTTGTGTCTTGTGTAGCAGTTGGGTTTCTCCAGGAAGACTGTTGGGATATGACACTGTGGTGACTCATGCATGACAGTTGTGTTCCCATGCTGTCCCCAGCTGGGGGGACTGGGGGCTTTTTACTTTGCCCTGCCTTTCTGGAAGGGTCCAGTTTAGATTGTTGGGTTGGATGTGGCTGGGCCCATGGGATGGGGACTGGGTGCATCCCCCTCACATCCTCTGCAGCCCCTGCATACCCCTATATATCCTTGGCAAGAGGAGCAGATCTGCTAGTGCAGAGGGAGCTGTCACAGTCATGTGTTTTATGATCGTTACCTTGACGAATCACAATTACACTGTGGGGTTATGCTCATAATTATTTCCTCAAAGCTGGATTTGCTTTTCCCCCCTTCCCCCTCCTTTTCCTAGTGACCTCAAATTATCCTAATGATGAAAAGTTATCCACTGCTGTGTGACTTTTGCATGCGTTCTTGGGAAGGGGAAGCCCACGCTTTAAAGGGGGAAAATACTGCCCTTGTAAGTCTTTATTCAGCTGCACTTACCTTTAGTACTCAGTTACCAATTTACTTTTATAACTTCCATATTGAGGGAATCAAGTCCTTCATGCTTCTGGTTATTAAATGTATGCAATAAGTGCCTTATAATACTGTGAAAGATGGCTTGTTCCTTTATGGCTTCCTCAGTCCTGTGTAGGGTGTGAAGGATGGATTAAAAGGAGCTGGCAGGCCCCACCATGGCTGAACTTTGCCCTGGGATGTGGGACCTGCACCAGTCTAATGGGCTTCCCAGCTGCCAGGGCATCCCATCAACATCGGCCGCACCTTTGCTTGGAGAAGGCAGGTCTTACTGGTCAAGGATTTTGAGAGGCATCTTCCCTCTATTGGTGCCTGCAATTAAATTCACATTTGCATGATCTGGAGCTGGCATGCCAGGAGGTTTGTTTATAATGCTAAACATATCAGGTAATTGAAAGCTAATGCTTCTGTCTGGATCACAAGGTATAATATGCCTGGATGATGAATAAATTTTCCTGTTGCCCTACAAGAGAGGAGTCAAACGCTTTGCTTGCCTTTCCTATGTATATATGTGTGTATATATCTATATAATTGTATGTATGTCAGGGTGCTGCACGCTTTCTGGCGAGCAATTTATCCACTGCTCAGCATCCAAACATGAGCAGTGGTACTTGCATGGCATGGCTTTAACAGGGACATGTCATCTGCTCTGGCAGAGAATGGAGCTGATGGCATTGTCATGAGGTGTCACTCTGCTCCTGTCTGGGCTAGATATAGATTTGGGCAGCACATGTGTACACATGCTATATAATACTTGGTGCTTATCGAGTGCCTTTTTTAGCTATTGACCACGCCGCTTGAAAAGCTGAGAGAGATTAGATAAATATTATCCTTGTATGAGGAGGGTGAAGGAAGGCCAGACACATTAAGTAGCCTCAAGCTAATCACTTGGTAAATTGGCATAAGAGGCTGTTTTTCCACCTCCGCGTCATGCATGTGGGATGAAATGATCCTGGTTGTGTTTAAATCCCAGTGGATAATTCTAGTCTCCCTTGCTGGATTGACCCTGGACTGGAAGGGGAGCATGTGGAGCTGTGCAGGCTCACTGTCAGGTTCCAAGAAGGCAACACCAACCTGTGTTGTCAAACACGTCCTTCTGTGGTGTCCTTCTGGGAATGAAAGGGACAGCCATTTCCACAGGATCAGTGGCCACCAGTTCCCTTCCAGCAAGTGGGGCAAGGTCCTGGCAATTCTGGAGATCAGCTGAAACCTAAACCCTGTGACTTAGTGGCCATTATGGTCAAGAAGACTGATTTCTCTCTGTCTCTGTGTGATACAGGGGCAAAGACACCTGCCTCCTTACTGGCTTCACACGATGCCCTGTGATCTGTGAGTGAGTGGTGATGCTTGTGAGCTGTGCAGCTAGTAAACAGGGCTTCATGCTTCAAGTCTGCTATTACCTGGAACACAGCATGTAAGCTGTGGATTGACCCTTGGTCTGACTACAGTGGTCTACAAGGCTTTCAACGAGTCATAAAGGTGTGGCTGCAGGTACATGGAGGCTGAGGTACGACGTACGGTTGGCCTCCTAAAGTTAGCTTTTGCCAAGCTAATAGCACATTTTCCTTTAGAAAGGTAACTGATTTCCTCAGCAAAGGGATGACTTTGTGGTGAGAGATTAATATGATGCTGCATTACATCATAAGTGGTTTATTTTTCTGGAGAAGACACAATATAGCCCAGCTATTGTGGGTGAAGAGCTGGATAATGGAGAAGTGGTGGTGGGAGGTGTTGAAAGAGGAGATAACTGCTGAAGTTCCTCGGAGGTGATGTTGACTCCTGCTTTTGCTGAAAACAGGCACAAAAGACAGTAGGGTGGTCATGGGCTTTGCTGCTGGCACAGTGCTGGGGCTGTGCGAACACTAAGGAGGGTGAGGATGGCCAAGGGGAAGAGCTGTGGCAGCAAAACCAAGAGAATCTAATGCAAAGGGGGATGAATGCAAATATGGGTGTAATGGGGCTTTTGCTGGCAGCTAGGAAATTGTGTCAGTTGGAAACAACCTGGTGGATAGAGGTGCTTGGTGCAGAGCTCAATTACAGGGTGGAAACGGCCAGTGTGATCTCAGGCTTCAGATCGTGGTGTTTCTGGTGTAACTGGGGAGTTGCTCATGCTGTTATACAAGTGAGACCTCCTGGAGACTGCTCTGTTTTTGGTCATCGTTACTCAAGAAAAAGGCATTTATGTAGGCTGATGAAGAAAACAGAGATCTGTTTTCTATTACAGTGTCTTATCACAATGGTCATTATCACATAGGGCACCAAGCACGAGTGCCAGTTGTGCTGGATCTGAAACCAGAAGCAAAATAACCTCGCCAGCAGAACTCTGCCTGAGCAATATATCTGCAGCACTTCTAGGACTTGAGTTAGTATCTCTTCAAGGCACTTGAGACGATTTGCCTTGCACTTCACTGCTTGGTACAGACACGCTGCCTTAGAAGAGCTGGCCTCATGTAACTTCTAAATGATAGCTGGGTGGGTCTGGCCCTTGCTTGTAAGGGAAGGAGGAGGAAGTACCGGGAAAGGAAAAGAGCTGCTTAAGCAAAGACAGTTTTGACATGAGAAAATGAGTGTGAAATGCTTGTGGGTAACAAATGAGAACAGTAGGGGAGTTCCGTGCAGTGTTTCAGTATGAGTTGAGAGAGCAAAGCCCTAGCTACTCCTAAGGTGGACTGACTTTGGTCTGTAAAAGCGTGGTATAAAAGGCAGCTCTGCACCACAACAAGACCTGGACCAGGAGGACCCTCCAAACAGACAAGAAGTATAAGGAAGCAAGTATTTAAACACCCCTTTCCCTCCATCCCTCCCCCCTCCCAAAAAAAGTGAGCAATCTCATCTGTGTTAGCGATGTGTCTCATATGGTCTCAATTAGAAGTTGGAAATGAGTCTAGGTGGACTTGTACATGGTGAGCTCTTCAGGATTTGTGAAGTATGTTGTTGGTCTTGAAGCTATTGCGGAAGAGCAGCTTATCTTAGTAATAACTGAGGAATGCCACAGGAATATGTATTTAGAGATGTTTGCAGGGAGGAGGGTGTAACCCACTGGCTGTAATTTATACCTCAATGCCTGATTGTAGAGACCAGGGAAGGGCTGGGAGTTGTCCTATCTGTATTTGATGTGAACCCAGCACCCGTATTCCTGCTGGGTTAATGAACCGAGGCAGAGGAAAAGGGAAGGTCTCAGTCTTCGGCACAGTTGGGAGGATTTAAGATTTCTAGGGCAAGCAAAACCCTGGAAAGAAAAGAGAGGGAACTAGCTGAGATAGTGAAGGACATGAAGAAGAGCTTAAGTTTTTAGAGGTGGGGTTTCTTTGCTTGGTTGGTTTGCTTTGCTGTGCAGCCACTGCCAATTTTGCAATCACAGCTTGACTCCTTGAGCTTTTGTAGTAAGATACATTTCAGTTTTGTTTTTAAAGTGGATTCGGGTGCGCCCAGCCAGTGCAAAGTTACGCTATTCTTTCCAAAACAATAGGGAACCAATGAAAATGGTTTTCCTGGTGTATCTTTGGGGTGCCTGTGAACCAAGACTGAGTTGCTGCTTCTAGAAGCAAGGGTGCAACTCCTGCTGAGTTGAAAAATCAGAGAGAAAAAAGGGGAAGAGACATTTCTGGGAGTCCCTGAGAAGGGAAGTGTTTACGTAGCTTAAAGGACTCAAAGTCCCTTGCTGACCTGGCCACCTAATTCAGGATGACACTATTTTCCTTGTATTGCACTCTGTGTAAAGCATCTGCTGGGTTGGAGGATTATCCTATACATAAGTGTTGTGTGTATTTATCTCCACTGTTACTTCTCTTGTGTCTCACTTTATGGGTGTTTGTCTATGCTAAATAACATACTAAAGTGTATCTGGTTTAGCAATCCCATGGGCTTTGTTTGGGAGGCTGGATCACTAATTGTGGAGTTGTTTACAGCCTAGTGTAATGTCACCTCTGGACACTTGGCCGTGGGGGGCTCTCAAGACCCCCAGTGCTGAGTTATCAGAAAGTCATGCCTGTGCATGTAATTGGGAATAGCTTGGGTCTTTTTCTGCATGTTCTAGAATGCTGCCTACATGGCTTTGAGTGTCAGGTCAAAAATAACCTTGACTTTTTTTAGCGAACACAATCAATAAAACAAGAGCCAATCTGGCTGCCACCTCCTTCCCAGCTGTGGTTGCTCCATAACTTCTGGCTCAGGGATGCTCCATTCCTCCCTGAAGGTCATTGCTTGGATGCTGTAGCTTCAGCATGCCCTGGTGGTAAACCCATGTCATCCCATTCCTGCTTCTTCCCATGTTTGTCCTTCCTCTTAGGGGACCCTCTGTTTTGGTATGTAGGAGTTGCAGATGGGCAATGTATTCAACTTGTGTTTCTAGCCTTGCTCCTTTCTGCTGTCTTCTGGCCCAGGACCTGAACTTGCAGTCCTGCCCTGTCTGGAAAGGGTTTCAGCTAGCTGGCGGATCTCTTGAATGGCTCCTCCCAGTCTGTGTTTTGTTCTGAAAGCGTTTGCAGGGGCCTTAGATTTTGGCAGGGAATACGAAAGGGCTGTATTAATGTCCTGTTTCTTATTCTGTCTGGGACAAAAGAGATCCAAGCCGACGAGCAGGTCATTGAGGATGAACCGTAACTTATACTGTCATGTGGCAGCCGGTTGGGAGCTTATGTTGTGTCCTTACACTAAGCCCTCGGGGGATGCAGATAATTATGGAACATGTGGAAAGCAGAGGTGACTCTTGTGGGTCTCTGCTTTTCTTGGATCTACATGGTGAGAGCAAAGGAATATGTTTAGATTTAGTCCAGGCTTTGTATTTTTTTTTCTTGGGCTGGATATGATCTGGAATATGGCTCAGATAGGTCCGTATACTTCTATCATGTTAATTCATCTGTTCTTGTTCAAGCAAAAGGCATAGTGAGTGCTGGAGGAGGAATGTGTGGCCCCTGTGACTGCTCTGGAAGTGGTCAAAGGTCCTTCTTCTGTTTACTCACCCTCTGGACCACCACGCTGGGGTCCTGCAACCTTCTTGCCTAGAATCATGGCATCATGGGCTGGTTCTCAGTGTTGGCTTCTCATCCCAACCCTGCATCATTTGGAAAATTTTCCCTTCTCCAGGGCCATGTCCAAAACCAACTATTGCATCAAGGCGGATGTGAGCTTGGGTGCACATGTTTGTAAACTTCAAAGCTGGGCTTCTTTCACATATTGTCAAAGGGGGCCAGCCAGATGTTTTTCCCCCTTCTCAGTTCACTGAGAGGAGATCACCTCCACTTGCTCTCCAGCAAAGACCCTCTTGAAAATGTTTGTGCTTTCTGGTGGGAGGATGTCTGAGTTTAATCCGGGGGAAAGCCTAAACTGGGCAAGAACTGCCTGGGGGACGAGGACTGAGCTCCTTCTCCATCACGCAGTGTTGCAGCTTGTTAGCAGAGGCCCATGGCTGCAGCAAACTGGCCATGCTGCTGCCACCGTCGCTGATGATAACAGGGGACCCTGTTCTCTGGGGCTGTTGATCTGTCTCCTTCCCCCGGCTCTAATATTTACTGAATAATGATCCTGCGGTGACAGATCTATTTCTGTTTTTGTTCTCTATAACATACCTGCCAGAGTGCCCCAGGCGACTGAGGAATTTATAATAAAGACAGTTTCCAAACTAAGTTTAGTGCTCTTCTGCCAGCAGCACTTGCAGCTAGCAAAGACTAGGACCCTGTTTGTCTACCCTAGTAAGAGACTGGATATATTACTTTTTTTTGAGTGGCTTTATTTGCATTTGATCCTTTTGTGTGAGCCATCCTGTCTTTGTTTCACCAATGTGTGCAGTGAGGTACAGAGAAAGGCAGTGACTTGGGCAAGGATGTTCAATGGATTGGTTGCATGTTCTGTACTTGAAACTTGGTAAAACTGTGTTATTTGATTTTTCCCAAAGCACTGGGGAAACAGAATAAAAAGCAGCATGAGAAACTAGTTGTTTTGGCAGTGTGATGCATACTGTATGTCTGAGGGTGCGGATGCTGAAGCCTGAGCAGGTCCAATCCCCAGAGCTGTTGCAAAAAGGTTTTGGCTGGAGGACAGTGGGAAGAGGTGTGGGGCTGGGTGGTAGGACATAAGCTCATGCTGTGCACTGTCCCCTGCATGGGCAAAGCAGCCATCTGGCTGTGCCGCAGCTGAGCCTTTCTTTCTTCTCCACAGACACATAGAGAACTGGAAGAACTTGCAGACGCTGAACGCTGTTGACATGGAGCTGTACACTGGACTCCAGAGGCTGTGAGTATGTCCCGCATGTTGGGGAAGAGAACAGCACTGGGCAACCCCTTGCAACAAAGAGCTGTGCCTTCCCTCCATCCTCAACCTCCATGCCACGATGCTTGGAGCCTGCTTAAGCTACTGGCAGTGCTGTGTTTTGTTACAAGACTGTGCAAAATGGAGATGAAATGCTTTTTGGTGTTTGCTGGGTCTATGAGAAGGAAGACTGCTAGCTCCTGACAGCTCTGTCAACACACATCAGCCCTGACCTCTCTTCTCCCCTACTGTTCTGGTTCTGGGCTCGTGCATTGTTCTGACTCATTTCAACCCCGCAGTGTGAGATTCCAGCTGTCTCCACTGATCCTTCATTGCTGGTCCTCATTTAGTGCAGTTGCCATGATGGTGCTGTACAGTAAGGAAACTACATCTCCCTGCACAGTCCTCTGAACACCAGGAGAGGTTGACTTTGTACATCACTGAGCAGAAACTGAGGTCCATGAAGTTGAAGGGACTTGCCAGTGCTTAGGAAGCCTGGCCAAGTGAGGATACCACCCAATCTCTTACTTCCCTTTCCTGCATCCTCCTGGAGCTGGGAGTGCCCTGGGTGCTGCTCGCATGAGAAGTGGTGTTGCTCATGGTTAATCAGAGACTCTGATCATGTGTTTCACTGAGAGCTTTACATCAGGTACAGCTTGCCTGGAGGCTGGAGGAGAGGCGAACATTGCTGAGCACTCAATAACCAAACCCCAGCAAACTGTACTTTTAACACACACACCTTGTAAGCAGGCTGGCTGCTGTTCTTGTCTCTAAGAAAGCAGCAATGGAGTTGGGCATACTTTTGACCGCAGCAGATATGGATAAACCCTGGCTGTAGTGCTTATACAGCTTTTCCAAAAGAGGGTGGAAAGAAGATTCCCCCTTCAATGTCCATAACTCCCTGTGCAAAACACTCACCCCTCCTTACCAGAGCTGCAGGCAGAAGGGTTTTCTCTTGGGTTTGAGGGAGGGGAGATGGCAATGCTGGGGTTAGGTTCACTGTGGGGCCAGGCAGTGCTGCTTGTGAAGATGGAGTGAGAAGAGAGGAGCAGCATATGGCATGGACCACTCCAGGAAGTCCTGGTGGATGTGGGGAGAGCCTTGCCCAGCAGCTGCTCTGTGCTGAGCCTGTGCTGTCACCATATCAGATGAAGCTGAAAAGCCCAATTTCCTCTTTGTTTGTAACTTACAGAGGCTGTCTGGGGAGACATGTCCTTCCTGGGGGGGGGAATCAAGGGCTCCAATGTACCTCAGGTACTGAGTGCAGGGCTTTAGAGCAGTATTCACCCTTGACTCCATCGCTGCCCTTCTACGTCTCTTTGCAGGACAATCAGGAACTCAGGACTACGAAACATCCAGCCACGCGCCTTTGCCAAGAACCCTCACCTGCGCTACATGTGAGTGCTGGCAGCTCCTGCCCCTTTTCTCTCTGCTCCCTGCAGAAAGGTGATCCCCAAAGTGGATCCCCAAGTTACCTGTCACAGAAAGTGATGGGAAGGAAGGGGGATGCTGATGAGGAAGGGAGGGATGAGAAGGGAAAGTGAAGGTGCAGGGAAGTGCAGGATGGGGCGAGCTCCTGGGTGGCTGGTGGGTTTTTGTCTAATGACTGGCCTGGCTTTAATTGCTGCTCTAAGGACCACTTGCTTAATTAGCAGCCTTGCATGGCCAGAACCAATTTCCCTTTCTGTAGAGTTTGAGGGGTGGCTGCATGCCCCAGCACACAGCCAGAGCCTGCCACACTCATTAGCTTTTAACCAAAAGGTGCTTTTCTTGCACAAATTCTGGAGTGCAGGACTGCCAGCTCTGCTCCTAATTATCGATTTCTTAAGCTGGGGTCTGTGGCAGGCCTGGGGTAGGGATGTTTTGTGCCAGAGAGACTGGAAGCCTGTTACCATGGGACATTACATACATGTCCAGCTCCTGGGGCATCATTAGCTGGCAGGTACAGTCTCCCGGGGAATTCCCGCATGCTTGAGGCCAAGGGCACTGGTTGCTTTTCTGGATAGGTATTTACTTTTCCCCAGGCAATAAAGGAAAGCTTGAATTTCAGGCTGGTGTGCAAGGTACTCCATGGGCTTGAAATATCTTGTCAAAGTGACTGTGTATGAGATCAAACCCCTTTCAGCTCTGGTATAGATATAAAAGGTGAAAAGGGGTTGATGAGAGGTGCTGGCCTTGGGCATAAGCTGATAGGCTGGATGGACAGTGTGTGTATTCCTGCTTTTTGGAAACATGCTAGTGGCTTCTTCCATTAAAAACAGTTGTAGCGTGCATCCATTTGAGTCTGCAGATGCATGTGGCCATCGATATGGGCATGTTCCTGGCAGTGCAAGATAGATGTGACCTGCAGAGCAGGGTAGATTTGTCTTTTGATGTCTGCTCAGAGATGATGTGAACTGAAAAACCCCAAAAGCTTCCTTTTTGGAAAACCAGTTACAGTTGCTAAGTGACGGTAAAGCACTTGCTAAATAGGAGATCTGCAGTACCAAAGGGCATGAATAGTTAAGGGCAGCACTTGAGCCTTTTTTTCCTATTTTGTCATAATAACCCCTCCTTGATGCTGACCACTGGGATTTGCCTGATTTCTGTGCTTTGTTATTTTGATTTGTAGGGTTTGTTTTGTGTTTTCTGTAGTAGTTTGTTACTGGGAAGCATTCTCTCCACTCTCTCAGAATACCTAGCCCAAATGAATTTTTTTTTTTTTTGGAGGGGTTGTTTGTCAATTGTACAGTTGCTGTTTATGTATCTAGCAGATAAAATGAATAATGAATTTGGTTCCTGATGAAATAATTCGGATGTCATAGTACACTCGTTTTGAGGCTGAATGTGTTGTTAATGTGTACACATGCAATTGTTTCTTTTTCCAAAAGTGTTTGTTTTTTGTCTTTTGAGATTACTTTTGAGATTGGCAAAAAACCCCTGTCACATCCATCTTGTGTCAAGAGTTAAGGCTGGTATGTGGTGGTGAAATATGTGTTTGTTTACTACTTGGGCCATGTAAAATTGATTGTGTTCTTAACATCTTTCTTTCCTTGCCTTTTGATGCTCGAGGCAAGTAAGTATATTATTTGGTTAGTGTTTGCCAGTGGGTTTTGATGCTGTTCCTGGGATCTGGCAGTGTGGATATTTGTGAGGTGGATGTCCCCCATGGCAGATGTTGGGCACCCAGAGATGAAGAAGTGGTGCTTGTGGGGATGGCAGCTCCCTCCTGTGCCCCCCAGGGACTCTCAGGACATGGTGCTGCTGTTTCTTTGCAGCCAAGCTGCTTTTTCTGGGGTGGCTCCCAAGGCTTTGTGCAGCCTGGCAGGCGCTTGGTGTCACCCGGGGTCCCCTCCATGGCCATGGCACCATGCAAGTACATGGAGGTGCCTCCTTGGCTGCTTTGCAGCTGCTGCCTCCTGGGGAGCTTGGCTTGCCCAAGTCTTGACATTTTCTGCAAGTGCTGCACGTGGGAGCCAGGGATTAAAGGATTAATGGAAATGTCGCTCTGCTATAAGTCTTGGGCTACTGTAACTAGTAGCTGAACTAGTAGCTGACAGGAGTGAGGGATACTGTCCCAGTCCCCTTGCAGCAGGGCTGGCTGCAGTGGGATGCGTGCTGGGCTGGGGACTGTGGGATGATGTGCTTAAGGATTGTTAAGTTACTGCTATGTGTTACTGGTGCTGCCCTGGTTTTCCTCCTCCTTTGCTGGCTGTTTAGATGGTTGCAGGTGGAGTTGAGACAATAAGGTGGCAAATGCATCTAATAAATGTCAGAGAGGTTCTACTACCAGGAAGGGCTGACACAGGGAGGTGGGGACCCTGGGCTGGACCTTTGCAGGGTGTTACAAGCAGGGTCTGAGCAGCAGCAGGCATTTTCCCACATGAAGCTCACATACAAATTGTGAGGACTCAAGCTGTGTTTTTTTTCACCCTCCCTCCCCATACTGGGTTAAATCCCAGCTTCCTGCCAAAGTGAGTTTTTTTTCCCCCAGTGCCTTTCATCAAGGTTTTTTCCTCTCAGATGGGCCAGATAGCTCTGCCTTCTCCCAGCAACTTCTATTTCTGGCCCTTCCTCTGTGCACGCGCTTGTCTTCAGACCCCAGCTGTGCAATCACAAGCAGATCACTTATCCCAGCTCTAATTGCAGGAGCTCAGGTTTGTGGGGGTTTGTTTAAGATAACAGTTCTGGATGAGGCTTGGCTTGTGCTCCCCGCCTTCCCCATCATAAAGTCAGGGAGGAAAGGGGAGAAACCCCTGAAGGGGATTTTCAGCATTCAGCTGCCTGAGTGGTAGACCTCAGAGTGCTCTGAATTGCAGCCTGGCAGGGTCATTCCTGTCCTTTAAGGTTTGAAATTAGCTGTATAAGTGTAAGGGGCTTGAGGCCAACCTAATCAGTGGAGGAGCAGTGGGTGACCAGGAGCCAGAGTTGTTGATCTAGAAATAGCTTTGGATCCCTCTCCTCTCTCCTTGAATGAGTTAGGGCACCGTGGCTTGTCTGGTTGTGTATGCTGTGAAGCCTATCACTGCTACAGTGGCAACTAATCCCAAATATAACAGTGGGTTTTACAGTGTGGATCTACCGCTTCTGCTGGAAATTTGGCTGGGGCATTTGACTCCTTCCAGAACAAATATTGTCTGGATGTTGAATGGGGATGGATGTGGGTCTAGGGTCTAATCTAAACTGGATATCATCCAGTGTCATTTTGTGCCCTCACTGAAGGACTTCTTGCTGGTCAAAGTTGCATTGGTGGATTCCTGGTCCCATTTCTGGGCAGCTTTGACAGCTCTTTGGCTAATATGGGGATGGTCCTAGAGAATACCATGCACTGAATGTAAAGGACCAGCAGGTCTAGGCCGTGGAAAACTGAGCCCTTGTACCCAAGATTTGTGGAAGTTTAATGTTAGCAGGTTGTGCAGGTGAATGTAGGAAATGTTTGGTGTTGACAGAAAACCTCAGTCTTTGGCTTGAGGCTGTACAAGAAAACTTTAGGATGGTGTAGTTCCTATATTTGAGATGTACAAACCATCTGAATACATATTTGCTATGTTGCTGTATTTAGCACAGCTTATTGAGGAAAATGTCTTGTATGCTCTTCCTCTCCCTGTCCTTCTAATAACATTGGAATACTTTGACCAGTTTACTTCAACTTGATAGAGGATTATAAGTCATGAGGATATCAGGTTCCTACAGGTATTGTGAAAATAACCAGAGGAATAGTAAAGAGAGGTTCTTGTAGTGCCTTGTGGGGAAGAATACAACATTATCACGTTCCTCATTAGGCACTGGAAAGTCCACTGGCGAGCTCAGCTTCACGGTGCACAGGAGAGGACAGGGCCTGTTTGCTGCTGGCCAAAGTGTCCAGTCTTGCTGGCTGTGGGACAGCAGAGCTGTGCACGTAGGAGAGTAGTGTCTCAGCAGGTTGTGCCTGGAGCTGGACAAGTTGACATTTGCAGTGCCTTTTTACTGGGAAGCAGGTACTTAAGAGGCTGTGATTCCCTCTAAATGCTTTCCTGGGTGGCTGTGTGCTCAGCCAGCCAGTCAGGAGGCACGGCCGTGTATTTGCAGAAGGTAATTGTGCACACCTTATTTATTGTGTAGTAAAGAAAACAAATTAAGGCTGTGTAATTATAGAGACAGACACACTTTTTAAATAAGGCTTAAGTAGTCAGATTTCTATTTAGAAAATTAATAATTACTGTTTCTGCCTGCATTTAGAGGCTCGTCTTAAACTGTCTTCTGGAGGTTTATACCTGCTCTAAATGGGTTTGTGGGCTGGCTAAGACATGGCTCTTGTCAAAGAGCCCTCTGTCAGCACTGCCTGACAGACTAAGGATGGGGCTGAGGATCAAGCTTTCTCTTTCAGTCTTCACACAAGGGTCTTAAAGCTGGAAACCCTGAAGCGCTTTGTGCTAAGTGTAACTGTTTTGAGTATGGTGTAGCTACATGATCTTCTGTTCCACAGGCATTTTTATCTGTGTGATCCTGACAGTATTTTTCTCCTGAAAATGAGGATTGGGAAAGCTCTGGAAGGTGCTGGCAGGAATGCACAGACCTGCTTTGCCTGGTGAAGGGCTGAGGTGGCTGATCTGTGGGCTTGTTTTCATAGGGAAACCTTGAGCTGTGATTAGCCTAGAGGCTTCCAGAACCTCCTCTGTGGGCTGTGTTGCTCTCTGAGGGTGAGGTTAGGTTTGATGTGCAGGGTTGGGTTCATGGCTGTTGTGCAGTGTCATATGGCACCCTGGCATTGGATCTAGTTTGTAGCTTTGACATGGGAATTCCCAGAGATGTGTTATGTTTTTAGGTTTTGATACGAAAGAAACTGGGCTGCATCCCCGGCATTGAGGTGGCCGAGACAGTACGAGGTTGGTGAGTCACTCTCTGCCCTCTTCGCTGCTGTTTCAGGACAGCATTTTAAGCCCTCCAGCATCTGAGGCCTGTGCACTTTTGAAGGGCTGCAGGCGACCATCTTGCAAGGCTGGCAAGGTTCCCCTTCTTTGCTCTGTGTGTCTGGGAGCTTGACTGAGATCTTACACCAAATAAAGAAATGATTAGAATATCATAGAATGGTTTGGGTTGGAAGGGGCCTTTAAAGATCATCTGCTTCTAGCCCCAAGCCCTCAGGTGCTGAATTATTGCAAGTATAGCACTGTAGCCTCTTGGTCACAGCTTGAGGGTCGTTTTCCCCTCCTTTGTAGTGTAGTTAGTGATCTAATGCCTTGCTCTAGAAGAGCCATGCATGTATGTGAAGGGTTAAACTCGTTCTCTTTTGCTCTCTTCCTATGACCACCTCCAGGGCCTGTGACTGCCCGCACCCTCTGCTTGATTCTGGATGTTCTATTACCCTTTCTCCTCCTTCCTGATGATTTCTCCCTGCTTTGTCCTTTCATCACTGCACTGCTGTCATACGCATCCTGGCAGTCTCCTCCTAAGCCAAACTGTCATGTGTTAATTGCTCTTGATTTCCTGTCCGTGCTCTTGAGTCAATGCAGCCTAACAAGTCCGTGTGTATTGGCTGAGGCACAGTATATGACTATATGTAAAGCTCTTAGCTTAAGAAGGGTGAAGTAAAAAGCATTTACCTAAACCACCTCTGTGGTAGTTTAATGTGCTTTATTTTGCATTTGCAAAGAACTAAATAGGAACTTAATTTCTCTGTGTAAAATTAGGCAAAATAAGAAGTATGAGAAAGATTTTTAAAAGCCTATCATTTCTGTTAGGTGAGTCATAGAATATTTTAGGTTGGAAAAGACCTTTAGGATCATTGAGTCCAACTGTTTAACCCAGGACTGCCAAGTCCACCACTAAACCATGTCACCAAGCACCACATCTACACGTCTTTTTAACACCTCCAGGGATGGTGACTCAACCACTTCCCTGTCAGGCAGGCAGCTTGGGTGCCCTTTGATTCCCGTTTGTGCTCTAAGATGTTCCTGCTCCAGCCCCTTCTAGGAGCAGACCTCTGTGCTGTGATTTACTCAGAGGGGCATTTTCCCCTGTGTGTCTCCACTTCTTCTGTAAAATGCTTGGCACGCTTGTAGCACAGTTACTAAAGTAAATAGCAATGACATCTCCTTTTGCTTCCATGAACTTTCTTGTTCTGCCCCCAACCTGCTTTGTCCCCTGGATGCCTGTGTAGCACAGGTCCTTGCTGATATGCTAATTGGCAGCAGTGGCTTGATGGCATGTTTATTCCCAGTTACTGAAGGTGACTGATAAGCAGTTAACTGTAGTTATTCCTTTTTCTGCAGCGGCAGAGGTAGGGCCTGTGTTTTAACAGCCATTGTGCATAAGGCCAGAGAAGAGACCAGTTCCCTGTAGGACGGTGGTTTTCCTTCAGGCTGGGTAGAAATCATTTGACCTGCATTCAGAAGGCTGGGTAACAAATTCCTGGCTGCAGGCTCCTTTGCTTGGTTGTGGAGAGCATTTATTGTATTGTAATAGGTAGAGTGGTGAGTTTGTGACGGATGTACTGTAGTGGGACTCGAGAAAGAAAGTTTCCAATTCAAGCACTGTGCACCTTGTGGGAAGGCCTGTCCTGCCTCAGCTTCCCATCTGAAAACTTGCAGAGAAAACAAATGTTATTATTCCATTTGTTTGATCTATTTGCAACATAACACCTTGTATGGTTTCTAGTGAAACCTGGCCTTGAATTGTGGAGTGCTGTTGCAATGTAAGAGGAGTTATAATAACACTATCACAAATATTTGTTGCTGCTCAGATTCTGATGTTCTGCCTATCACTTTAGTACCTGGGCTTTCAGGATTTTGCTGTTGCTTTGTTTCTCCTTCCTTCCTTTGAAATGTTCAGATGTTCTTTCCAGCTGCATTGTGTTGCCTATGAGACTTATTTCCCTTTCTTAAGTTTGATCAAATGTCGTTTGGCAGACGTGAAAGGGACAATGGTTTTGTAAAGGCCCTGTTTTTTCCCATCCCCTTTTCCCATCCCATCTTTAAAAAAGGCTGTGGACAATGACAGGGATGTTTTGAATGAGGCTATTCCTACAGATGTGTGTGTGTTTGTGTCTTTTTACAAGCCTTGTTTCAGGATTGGGGTACAATTTGAACTTCAGACAAGTTGGGGTTTTGGGGGGGGCTCATCCTCTGACATAATCCTTGCTGTGCAACGATGGCATAATGGCTGTCTTGGGAGCCTCTCTTCAAAGAGAGGCCAAACATTCCTGTTGGACGCAATCCTGAAGATGTTGTGTAGTTGTCTTGGTTAAACCTCACCACATCTTCTGAGGTCACTGCAGCAGTGGAGAACTCCAGGAACAGCCTCTGGCTGTCCCTTTTGCTTGATTCCCAAACCCTGTGGCTCAGTTGATTAGATGTGGTGCAAAGCATGTCTTCCCTGCCTATGCCAGCGTAAGAGGTGCTGCACGGCGAGGGAGAACCCTCCCCAAGAGGGACTGGAGGACATGGAGACCCGCTTGAAAACTACAGGGGAATAGAGTGAACAATCTTTGCAGGATGAGTGGAATTGACCACACAAATCATCTCACCTGGGATTTTTCATTCTGTGATACTAGTTTACTAACAGTATCATTGCTGGGCTTATTTTTCCTTTTTTGATGTACAGGCAATAAGCACCAGGGCAGAAAAATAGAAACATTAAAATCATATGTTATTTGTGCAATAAGATATGACAGGGCATGAATGATGGGATGTTAATTCATGATGGTGTGTGACTAGGCAAGAATTTAAATGTCACGGGTTAGGCAGTCGTGCGTTTTATTGGAATTATAAAATGTTATTGGAAAGCTGGGTGAGGGGGTGGAGTTTCCCACCAATCCCCTCCCCTTATTTGTATTTATGGAGGGGTGAGCTGTGAATTATGTCAGATGCAGGAGACCGTGGGTTATTTACAAGTCTGCCAGCACCAACCAGAGGTTTGTCTTCCCCCGGAGCTGTGGATAGCTGTGCCAGTGGACTTGCTAGCGACTGAAGAGGGGGGTGTTTCGTGTCTGCTGCCCTCTGGCACGCCGTGGGGTCAGGCGCGGCCCTTCCCGGGGCTGCTNCTCCCGGCGCCCCCCGCCCCGAGCTTCGCCGCTCACCCCCGGCCGGCCCGGGCCCGGCCTCTCGGCCTCCCACCCCCCGGGTTTCCAGGCCTTCCTGCCGCCAGCCCAGTTCTCCAGCCTCCTGTCTTCTCTGCCTGCAGCCGGGGCTCCCAGCTGCCGCATCGGCTCTGAGCTCTCCGCCTGCAGCCTGGAACCAGCCCCAGCCAGCCTGCCTGCTGCGTGGCCCTGGCCTCCAGCCCCCTGTCCAGGCCTCCTGAGCCTCCCTGCTTGTAGCCTGGCCTCTGCCCCAGCCTCCCTGCCTGCACTGAAGCCCCCCAGCTTCTCTACCTCTTGTGCAGCCCCAACCTGCAGCCCCTGCCTCTTTGGCCCTTCCCTTAGAACAAACTCGTTCCCCTTCCAGCCCCAGCCAAGCCCACTGGGGCAGTGTACGGTGCAGTGCCCGTGCAGACCTGGCTGCAGGTGTGAGCTGGGTGAAGCCATCAGGTGTGACCCACTGGAGGGGTGGCCAGTCTCGTTTCACTGGTGGTGGTGCCTTTATTCTTCCCTCTCTCCTGCAATGAAGCCAGCCTACTGAGATGCCTTTTTGACAGATGCAATACAAACTTTCTGAACTGCAGTGGCTCCTGGCACTGGCTTAGTTCTGCAGTGTGAATGGAGTCATCTTGCAGCACCGCTACCCGGCTGCTGTCTGTGGGTTTCTCACATGAGTAGTTCTCCAGAAGATCTGTCATCCAGTTTCACTGCAACTGCGACCCATGAGCTTTGGCTAAATGTTTGTTTTATCCAGTTGTGTGTGTTAATAATTGTGGGTAATTTGCTGTCTCAGAGTAATGAAAGAATGCCTGCTGCAGTCTGAAGCACTCAGTGCTTCATAGTGATTAGTCTTTTCATGTGAAAGTATTCTTCACAATGACCAATACATGAAGATTAAAGGGTGAGGGAAAGATACTTCTTCTTTTAAAGTACATCATGCATTGGGAAGAACAGGAAAAATGTAACTGCTGTGTCCAGACATCCCTGTGTTTTTTGACAGAGCTAATTGTCAAAGACAAAACATGTTTCTGCTTTTGGAGTGGTTGTGAGGAGTGTAGCAAGCAGGCTTTGCTGGACTCTGACTGTATTAAGTCACCCGCAGTTCCCTGTTCCCCTCAGCCAAGCGTGCCTGGGGCTGTGATGAGGCACATCATACCACGGCTCAGGTGTAGCTGCAGGCAGGTCTCTGCTCAGAGCATTACTCCTCCCTGTGCGCTCAGCTGCTGCAAACAGGAGCATTTTTGCCCAAAAGGCTATGCTCATGCTCAGGTTCGCTCCAGGTGCCTGCTCCCCGTCCCAACCTCATGGGCCCGTGGAGGGAGGCAGCAGCCTGGTGCGAGGCAGCTCCCTGCTTGATGCTGTCTGTCTCCTAGGCTGAGTGTTTTTCTTGCCGTTTGATGAGGTATAGCTGAAGCGTGTCAGCCTCACCTCCTGCTGTGGCCAGAAGCATTTGCGCAGCATGGGAGGTGGCAGCTGCCATCTCCACTGGCTGACGGCATAGTCCCTTCGGTCCCCCATGCCCCAAGCATGCCCCAAGCATGCCCCCATGCCAGCCCACTGTTCCTGCATGTTCCTCAGCTCTGGTCCCTTGTGGTGTCCAGCCACTGCTCCCAGGCCCCTGGTGCTGTGGGTGCAGGTAGCTCTGCTCCCTGACAAGGTGGGGCGAGTGCTGTGGGCTAATGGCAGGCTTTCTTTTCATTAGCTGGTGTAAACACAGGTCTTTTGGCAGCAGCCTGCTTTTCTGAGCCCAGGAAGACCATTTTTCCTTTAATCTATAATTTAGTAAAGTGTCAAGCCACAGAAGTTTTAATGATAATAAGCAGCAGAGTAAATTTATTTGCTGCAAAGGTGGGGTTTGATCCAGGGCTATGGAGTGGTTTTTTTGTTGTTTTGTTTTTTGTTTTTTTTTTTTACACTTCCCTTGCAAGAAATGTTGGCTGCTCGTGCAGCCTCCCTTCCAGTGTGTTCAAGAGACGTTCCCTGCAAAGCTCACTGCTGCAGTTCCTGCTTGGCTCAGTGGCTTTCCAGCCCCTCTCCCACGCAGGACCTGTGGGCCAAGCAAACTGGGAAAGGAGAAGCAAGGAAAATATACTGAGGTGGGAATTTTTATGTGCTTGGTGAAGGGCAATGGCAGAAAAGGGAATCATGAGTTCCATATCTTTCACTTTCTCCTGCTGCTGTGCATTGCTTACATCTGCTTCCCAGACCAGCCTCTGTGATGGATTCAACTGCTGAGGAAAAGCAGGGAAGGGCTTTTTTGGGATTATGTGTAGCGCTTGCCTTCTGTCAGCCTATGAAGATGCCAGTGGTGGCTGGAGATGAAGTGGATCCATGTCATATGGAAAGACCAGGGCTCCTTCCTGAGGTGCAGGAAGGTTGAGAGCAGAATTAAAGGCTAGCTAGTCCAAGATGACCAGGGCATGGGATGTGGCTGTGGGACGGCAGGGATCAATCTAGAGAGAGGGAGTTGCAAGAAAGGATTGAAGCAGAGAGTAATTAAGAAAGAAGATTGAAATGAAGCAGAAGGGGCATGGGGGAAAATGGATCTGGTAAGGAGAGGGAGAGTTTATTGGGGTAGGGAAGAAGCATGTGTGTGTGGGAGCACTGCAGAGGGAAGCAAGTGTGAGGGAGAAAAGGGCTTGCTAGCAAGTACTTGGGAACTGTGCCTATGAATGAAGCAGAACCTTCCTCTTCCCCATCGATGTGGCTTTGGAAGGCAATATTAGAGTCTTCCTAATTATTTTTCTTGGACGAGTTTTGTGCTCCTGATGATATTAATTATTCTTAAAGGTCAACAGCACTCACTTGAATCCCCTTCTGTTCTATCATGTAATCAGTTAATTAATTGGAAACCATTTAACAGTGTCTTCTGAGAGCTTAGCCTGCCTTATGCCCCGTTGTTTTGCTGTTGCTGGGATATATATATGTGCATATATATATATCTGTGTATATATATATGTATATACATTTGTATTTGTACCCCTTCCTTTCTTCAGAGGCTCTGCAGAGCGCTTGGTACCATCCCAGCCCATTACAGACTCTGGCACCCCTCCCAGAGAAAGGCAATTTGGGGCTTATGCCCAGCTGTTACCTTTCTCTTTACTTAACCCCCTGCAAGAACAGTGTTTGAGATTATTCAGGGCTCACTAATTTCTGGGCATCCAAGTAGGTGGGGATTTTTTTTTAGTTTTTTATTTCCATATAAATTTGATGCAAGAGCCCTCTAACAGCTGAGTACCGCCCTAGTTCAGGAGGGAGAGGGAGGACCAAACCCTGTCCCAGTGCATCTGCTTGATATGCTGAAGTTGAGGCTCTTGTGTGGACCTTGTCCAGCTCTCACAGTGCCTACTTGTGAATTTGGGGTGATTTTCCAGATGGGATGATACCTCCTTGACTGCCTGTCCTTGCTGCTTCAGTGTATTCAAGGGAGAGTTGGTGAGAAATAACATGGGAACCTGAGAGGTCACAGAGGAGCCTGGTGTCACTAGGTACTCAGAGGTGCTAGGAAATGCCCCTTGGGTATGAATTCCCATGCTGTCTCCTCGAGCTATGCCTCACCACAGCACAGAACTCTCTTCTCATACCAATGTCTGCTGGAAACCTGTGAGTAGGAATCATTCCCCAGCAATTCCCTGTTTCTAGCTCAAAGAAATATGCAATTTGAAGCAAACAGGTGGGATAAACCCAACCCCTTGCTGGACCAGCAGCTGCCAACCCTTGCTCTCAATCAGCACACATCTCCAGTGTTATTTCTGTATGCTGAAGCGGGAAAAAACCCCAGTGTACAGTTATTTTGGACCTAATGGGTCTAAAATTACAACAATTTGGGAGACAAGAGATGGGTTGGGAGCAGAGCAGCCCTGAGGATGTCTCAGCTGCAGGAGAGCAGCTGAGGAAGGGCTCTTTCCTAGTACAGGTTGATTTTCCTTTTATTTGAGCAGAAGACTGGCATGTTCCATGGATGCTGCTGGACTCTGCCCTACAGAGAAGCTGGCAGGCAAAGGGAAAGCAACTGCAGGGTGACCCAGCTCTTTCCTTGAGTTCTCTGAGAGCCCATATGTCTTTGGAGGAGAGCACTGGGAGCTGCACACACCAAGGGAGAGATGAGTGCAGTCCAGAGGGCCAGATCCATGCATCTGATCCACCTTGAAGCACAGGGGACAGTGTTACCCCGATCTAGTAGCAGCTTCCTATCTGTACTGTATGCTGAACCAAAACTGAGCAACAATAAGCTCTGAGCGGGGAATTTGTCTCCAAACAGCCTCATGCAGCTGAGAGATGCCTCAAAAGACATGGCTTGGAGGGTGTGGAAGCATCATGGGGTTGGAGATGGCCTTTAAAACGCCCTTTAAAGTGTTTCAGGATGGGCTGGGATGAAGGCAGCAGCAGGAGATGGCTTTCTGTGTTGGCAAAGGCAGTGGGAGGAGAGGCGTGGGGCAGATGTGCTGCTGGCGCTGGCCGTGGGAGCCCTGTGACAGAGGCGTGGTGCTGTACGCCTTCCTGCTTGTTCTACAACTTCAGTTTTGTAATGCTGTTGTTTAAAGAACAATGCAAGAGACCAGCCTCTTCCACCTCCTTCAGCCCTGTTTCAGTGACAGTTGGGATTTTATGAATCAAGGTTGTGCAACTGGAAAATACAAAGGGGTTGGTGGTACCTCCTCTGGCATCGCACCACCAGGGCTAGTGGATGTGCAGGTGGAGTGGCAGGGTCTCTTCTATGTCACTGATGATGGTCTCTTGCTCTCCTCTTATCTAGTAGGATGCTGTGAGTTTTGGAAATTGTTGCAAATTCTGGCTCTAGCCCTAGAACAAGAAATAATTTGTAGGGAATGAGATGATAATATGATGGCACGTGCTGTGTGACACATGCCTTACAAGGTGCAGGACTGTACCTGTGGACATGAGAAAGGGGTAAGTTATGCTGCCTAAGCTCACAGAGGGACATTGAACTTAAGAGGCTTTTTGATTCTGCTGTGATTGGGGTCGGTAGAGACCTGGATGTTGCTCAGGGGTTGCCTGAGGAGCAACCTCCATGGCTAGAGAACTTCTGTAAACTGTCTTACTGCTCCATAGCACCGATACACATGCCCTGGTGCTGAGCCTGGACAAGGTGCACAAATGGGAGAACTGCTGGCAGCTGTGAAAGCTCAGGCTGACCAATTTAACACCGTGTCCTGTTCTGCTAACTCTGCTTTCCAGGCGTGCGAGGTCTGCATGCACTTGGCATCGCCTAGTGCTTTTGCAGGCTCTATCTCAAGCACGTCCTGCTGGGGCTTTGTGCTGAACTATTGGAGGTTTCAACTGAGTCTAACATTTGCAGAGCCTCATTTGTGGGGAGGTCTGTACTGTCACAGCTTCTAGGGCTTGTTGGGGTAATTTTAGCACATTTGTTAAGGGAGGACATTCCATTCTTTTTCCCCTTAATAAGCAAAGCTGCTTACTAAACAGGAAAAGGAGGGGTAATGGGAAGGCAGGGCAAGTGATGGGGGGAATGTAGCATTACTTTTAGAGGTCATTGGAGTTATCTGGCAGGGGCAAGCAAGCTGCAGAGTGACTTTCCAGCCTTTCACTGGTTCAATCCAAAAAGCTTTAGCAGCTTACTTGCTGCAGAAATGAAGCCTGGATGAAGCTACCCCTACACCTACAGCAGCATGTGAGGCTGCTGGACACTTTTCTCCTGTGGCTACAAGCACCCAGCCAAGGCTGCAGTGGGCTCTGAGATGATGGGAAACACCCATCTGGGCTGTGCCCAGAACACAGGGGATATCAAGGGAGTCCTGCATGTTGGCACTGGCATATCCAGTGCTGGGGACCGCAGCTGAGAAGGCACATTTCACCTCTTGTTTCTGCCAGGCAGTTGCTTGTGCTCCCTCAGCCTCAGCTGCTCTGAGCAGCTAATATCCCCCTGCCCTGATCAGGATTTTCAGAGTGGCACCGTGTTATTAAAATGTGTGAAAAACTTCTCCCATGCAGAAGTAAATGTGTCAGCTTGGAAACAAGGGCAAGTGGAGGATAGAAACACATGGAGGAGGGATAGGCGCCGAGGGTCCCTCTCCAGCAGCAGCGTTTCTGCCACTGCGTTGGGCTGAACTGCATAATATAGCTTACAGTTTAATTACAGGGGCTCCTGCTTGTTGGTGTCACTAATGAGGTAACTGGCTTAATTTAGCTGAATAAAAATGGCTTTAATAGTGGAAACACTTTTGGCTGCTGGGTAATTGAAGAGAAAGAAAACATGCTGCCTCCTCTTGCACTTGAAGTCCACTTGTTCTGGGCCGCACGGATCCAGCCTCTTTTTTGTCCCACACCCACCCATCCCTTTTTAAACACAAGAGCTTGTTCAGCAGATGTACCTCGATGGTCCCATCTGTCACTCCTACTGGGACAAAATTGTGATGGTCACCTCCCCTGCTGGTCACCAGCAAGGTCTCAGCAGTGCCTGTGGGAGAGTGTGCAGGACACAGCGTGTCCC
Organism: Eurystomus gularis; assembly: GCA_013400335.1. NCBI lineage: Eukaryota > Metazoa > Chordata > Aves > Coraciiformes > Coraciidae > Eurystomus > Eurystomus gularis. The sequence goes on along the minus strand of VZZY01019637.1, from coordinate 1,616,782 downwards.
TTCTGAAACAGAGGAGGCAGATGGGTGGAAGGAGAGAGTGAGAACTGCGACTTTGCTGTCACTCAGTGATAACATCCAGCCTTTGAGGTGTGCGTGGGGTTGGTGGTGGAGAAGGCTGATGGGGATATGGTGATGAGCCACCTGCAAAGCAGGAAGCTTAGGAGCATGGCTCCTGCGTCAGGAGGAGAGCAGAGTAGTGTTGAGCCTGAGTCACGAGTGGGTTGGGTGTCTGCTGCTCTGGACCTAGTCCAGGTAAGCTCCATCCCGTTCCCTCTTTATACCCGACTCCTTTGAAACCTTCTCTGGAGGCAAAAAGGACCTTGGCAGCAATTTCTAAAGACTATCTCCATGGAAAATAGCATCTTGTGAGTGATGGAGGAGATGTCCCATGGCAAAGAAGCAGTTTGAATATGTTTCAGGAGTGCTGATATCAGGTCTGTCCTGAGAGGGACAGGTTCCTGTTCACTGCTGAGAAATTTTGCTTCCCTCCCCATGTGCTGCTTTGATGTGTGATGTGCTGTATTTTATTACAGGTAAAGCTGATGCATAGGCTGTTATATAGAGGTTGTCTGGCATGCTCTGCTACAGGACTGCTTCCACTTTCCTATAACTCAGCCAAATTTTAATTGCTCAGGCTGAAGTTTTCTGTATTGGGTGTCTGCTCCTGGCTGAATTATTATTTTTTATTATTATTTATTATTCCTAGTTTCCAATAAAAACCTGCTCAAATGTTTGAGGTGGTGGAGGGGAGCAGGGAGAAATGGGCTATTTTGCTCAAGCTAGAAAATGCTGGTGACGTTCCCTGAAGAGCACCTGCACACTCCTTTTGTGAAGTGGAAGAGACTTTGTCAGAGGGCAGATTGTGCTTGGAAGCCTTGATTTTTGCTCTGGGACGTTTCCTTACGTAGACAGAATGGCTCTTGATCCAGTTGGAGGGGACAAGTTTTACAAAGGATGCTTAGGAATGAATAGGGGAGATGAGGTGCAGCAGGTCTTGTTGAGACACTGAGGTTGGGATGGGAGGATGTAAAAGTGAGGAAGATCATAGGAAATTTGTGCATGGGTAAGGAAATTGGGGCTGAGAAGTATTTGGGAGTAGCTGGAGAGCAATGGTAGTGTGATTCAACCTGCTGGGGAGAAGTGACTGGGTTTGGGGGAAAGCAAACAGGTTGGGGAGGAGAGACCTGGCACTACCCAGCCACGGGTGCAGGAGAATGGGGGTTCTGGTCACTGCAAACAACAGGGATTTGAAGGTGACAACAGACTTTCAGCCTTGGAACCAGCAGTGGGAAGGCAGAATGGGCAGCTGGAGCTGGGANGGGTGCTTTATTTCCCCCAGTCCTACTTATTTATGCTCTACAGAATACTCAAACTCTGTGCGTGCAGCTGAGGTTCCAGCACAGGGGGAACCTCATGAGCACCAAAGGTGTTGCAAACCACCGAAGCTCAGAGCTTTGCCCCATGAGCTGTAACTTAATCTCCTCATGTGCATGTACTGCAATGCCATCTCTAATTAATTACACAATCACACAGTATCTTTCCTGGGAAACCTGCCCCATCCAGCATGGGATGGATCTATTCTGGGGGAATCAGTGCTGTGCAGGGAGGTTTCTCCTTTAGAGCTCTGTATCTTTTGTGGCAGAAGTCAGCAGACATGCTCTTTGCATGTGGAAACCCAGTCCTGGCATCTCTGACCTTTGGAGCTTGTGACCAAAATGGTGTATTTTTAACACATGTTTGTGTGCAACCCCTTTCTGTCCTGTGCTGAGATCAGGCACCTTAGCAAGGGTCCATTACAAGGACCTTTCTGGCACTTTAAGGTGTTTGAGGTCTGTCCAATGACAAAAAAGTTCCTCCCCGTGTGTGTACTGGCTGATCTGAAACAGAACCGTTGGTGTGTCCCTCCCTGACCAGCCCTGTGAAGATGTTGGGCACCTTCATGAAGGTGGATGAAAGTTGGATCAGACACCAGCTTTGCCCTTAAGAGTGCAGCCTCCTGCCAGATGTCCGCAAGTGAAGATCCATCCCCTCTTTGCCTGATACTTACTGTGGGTTGTTGTCTAGGGGAGGGAGGATGTGGTAGGAGCTGGTTTCCAGGGACTGCATAAGATGAGAAGCGGAGCACATCTGCCTGGCAAAGCTCCTTGCATTAGTGAGGACGTTTCCTTTCTCCATCTCTGTGTCCTAAATTGTAATAACATGATCATGCTATTTTTGATTCCCTTATTTGCGTGGAAAGCCTGTTGTTTTTTCTCTTCTCTTTCAGAATCCAATTTTCTCTTGACATTTCTGCCTAATGTAGCAAAACATGACCTTTGAGAAAGGACATTCCAGCAAGATTCACTCCCTCCTCTGCATCTCTGCCTCTCTCCCACATCTTGCTGTCTCTCATGCATCCCTCTTTACGCTTCCTCCTTCTCCCTGGGTCGGGGGAGGGAGTTTACTGTCTCACTTTTCAGTAGCAGTGAGCTGCTCCTTCCCCTCCTACTTTTCATCTGTCTTTGCAAAGTTTCCAGGTGCTCAGTGCTCTGGGGTGGATAAAAGAGGGAGTTTTGTAATATTTTTGTTTTCTCCTGCTTAGCTTCACCTGCTATTTTTGCCACCTTTCTAAACTTTATTGGAGGCTGGAAGCAGTTTGTCTACAGCCGTAGGAGTGGTGGGATCTTAGTCATGTGAAATGAGGTACCTGTGGTTTCCGCAGCGGGATAGTCTGATGTGAAGCAGAGCCAGAATTTAATGATGCAGCACTGTGCCATCATGGTGTTTGGGCTTATTTTTCTGCCAGACTCATGGAGAGCCTTTGGGACAATGGTTTGCGTGAGGAGCAGCGACTTCCCCACTTCTAATTGCAGAGTTTTGGGCTTTGCAGCATCACTTGGTAGCAGGTGGGACAAGACTGGAGTTGGTTGTCCCTTGTTGGTCCCTGGGCTGTATCCTCTTTGCATTTACCCAAAGTATGTCTTCCCTTGCTGCAACCTGGTGTAAGGTGAAAGATGAATCTCTCATCTCAAATCCTTGGGCATCAGACCTATACCAGCAGGAGCCATTTGAGCATTTGCTCGCTTGGTTTTAGCATGTTTCTGCGAATCAAATAGGGATTGTTGTCTGAGCCTGGCATGGCTGGGCTGCCCACTGTCACCTCTGTGCCACCTTGTCCCATACCTCCTCTCTGGCCAGCCAAGCGTTTAATGAAACTCCAGGTAGTTCGTTTCTCGGACCCCTCATCACTCTTGCCAGTGAGCAGGGCTGAGGCAGGAGGGCATCTGCAGCTTCATGAGCTGCCCTGCCTGCACACAGCCTGGATGGGTGTCTTGTGATGGAGCTGGTGGTTATGGGGACAGACTCAGCAAAGGACACAAGGCAGCATCTCCTGTGATTTCTGGGAGCCAGCATAGATATGGGAGGACTTGGGGTTCTACCAGAGCTTGTGACCACTCATCCCACTGCTCCGCCCCATGGGCTGTGCCCTCAATTGGTGGCTCTCAGGCAGGCCAGGTGTCCCCAGGAAGGCTTCCTAATGAAGAATGTGTTTCATTACCATCTTCTCACGCCACTGGAAACCTGGAGCTTTCCTCTTTCTGCTCACTCTGCCCCCAACACATTTCTTCCTCTTGTCTTCAATACTTCCGCTGCTTTTACACTTTTTCATTCTTTCTGGCTTTCAGCTGGAGAGGTGATGTCTGCTGGGTTGCAAAGCTCTCCCAGGTAGATGAGATTTATGTTTTTGCAAGTTTGAGCAGATGGAGAGAGGGATGGGGAGCTGTCGGCTGCTGCAGCAGCAGTACCCCTGGGTGCAGACAACACACAGCCGTACCGGGACACTTTGAGCGCGCAGCTACTGTGGATCATATGGTAACACCTTGGGTAATCATCGTGCTGTCATTTGAACCTGGCTGTTACTATTTTTAACATGAGGTTTGTACTTAATTTTTGTTCAAGTTCTGAAATCAGACTTGTTCTTTTTGCTTATGGTTGGTCGAGCTCCAGATTCATGGGCAAGAATCAGACATATCTCACTCCGTTTGTGGGTTTTTTTCTTAACATTGCAGGAGGATTTAACCCATTTTCCTCCTTGGAAAAAAAAAGTAAAAAGAGAAACTTCCATTTGGGGTTGTCCTAATTAAAATCTCTCATTGTGAAATGTAAACTTGAGTTATAAACTGCTTGACAGCCTCCCTATTGAGGCAGACAGTGAGCTCTGTGGAGGTGGTAGGGCCACGTGCAGGAGGAATTATTTATTGTGACTTTTTTTTTCTTTTTAATTTTCAGAGACCTCTCGGGGAACCGGCTCACTACTCTGTCATGGCAACTCTTCCAGACCCTGAGACTCTTTGAACTGTAAGTACCACCCTGGAGGTATCTTCTGGGAGAAGAGGGGAGGCTGAGAGGAGGAATGCTTTCCAAATAGAGCTATTTTGAAGCCTGTGAATAATGACCTAAAACTCCAGTGGGCAACGCCATCCTTGGGAGAGTTTCCTGGGTACAGGAGCACCAGAGCAGAACCACTTTTCTTTTAACTTCGCAGCAGCTGGCTAATTAGTGTCAGGATGATGAACAAGTCATGCTTGGGGTAGTTAACAGTTGACTAACTCTGGGAACACTTCAGAAATATTACTTGGTCAGATTTTGAGTGAATCTTCTCAATTACTTGATTCTCATCATTGGCAGGGTAGGGCTAACTTTTTCTTCAGCTGGTGGACATGCTTTGTAAGAGACCTCTGCTTTTTAGGGGGATGACTCCTTTGCTCTTTAGCACTTGAAGCACCTCCCAGTTCCTATGTGGGAGATGAGACAGTCTCTCTCCTGGGGCACCGGTGGCCTTCAGCCTGCTGAATTATTGATAGAGCATTCAGTGCTGTGCTTGAAGAATAAGTGGACATGAAATCAATGGAGCGTTGCCCTGATGACCTGTTTTGTTGAATTTTAGAAATAGTTGTTTGGTGGGTGTAAAAAAAATATATATGTAGGATTTGTCCCAGAGGATCCTGGGAAGCTCCATTCATCCTCACTGATGATCAATAGAGCTGTAAGCTAGAAGTGACTTATGAAAGAATAAAGACAGTCTTTCAAGTGGGAGTAAGTGTGTTATCACCGATGTTACTGCAGTGTATTTTATTTCTGTCAAATTGTTAAATGAAAAATACTAATAGTGATATTAGAAAATAGAGAAACGCCCTTCTGATGGGGAATCTGGCTTGCAGAGTTAAAATGCTGAATTTGGAATTTGTCTCCTCACTGATTACAGCTCTAAATATTTTTCAAGCCTGGCTCAGGTTTCATGTTTAATAGCATGAGTCATTTGTATTCCTAGACCTTTACTTATTGTCATTGCACTGTCTGGCAAAACTCAGATTGATGGTTGTTACCCAAGAGAGACCCAAGAGTGGAAGAGCAAATGGGGCTGCAGTCCAGAGCTAGAGACACTGGCAGGGCCTGGGGTAACGGTGACCCTGCAGATTAATGGGAGTATTTCCAATAGGGCTCAGTTTTAGGTGGCTTTGTTTCATTAGGTGGTATTTTGCTTCTTTGGGCTTGTCCTTGGTCTGGCAGCTCAGGTCAGGCTCAAAAGGCCAATATCAAGCACAAAGGGAATTAAGATACTGCTGTTTGGGCAGCAAAGCATACTTGTCCCCACTTCACAGATCACAGAATCATTATGGTTGGAAAGGACCTCCAGGGTCATCAAGTCCAACCTTTGCCCTAGCATCTCTCTCACTTGATGAAGAATATGTTTGTGTTGTCCTGCTGTGGTGATCCTGACAGGGAGGCTGGTGTGGCTTTGGTTGGTGTCAGCAGAGTCACCTGGGGCCAGTGCTCTGCAGACTGGCAAACGGGAAGGAGCTGAATTACTTGGCTCCAGTTCGAGCTGTGCTCAGAGCAGTTTTATTGGAGATAACAAGCCCTGACTGATGAAAACAGTAATGCTGATGGGCGATCACAAGGCTGGTTGGTAGGAAGAGGTGATGAGGTGGAAAAGCAGCACTGATGTGATGCATGGTATCCACTGTGTCCTGTGGGACAGCTTGGCACCATGTGGGGCTGGAGCCTCGTCTGGGCCTCTCCTGCCACCATGCTGTGAAAGGGATCTTGGCAAACGACCCCTGGCACCAGCTCCGGTGATCACCTTAGACATACAAATGTGCAGCATGCGAGGTCTGGATTGCAGTTAACTGGGCTGGAGTAAGAGACTGGTCAAGTTGACATTTTTCTGAAGAACTGCTTTGTCACTGGTACTTCATGACAAATGTTCCCCTCTGGGCTCCTTGTCTCTAAGGACCCTCCATCCATGTGAGCACAGGTAGGGCAGTCAGTACGAGAATAACGTGATGATGCTGTTCCCCAGAGTGTGACAGGAGAGGGATATTTTAGATGATACCCACTGGCACATCAGTGTTAATGGGACAGGGGAATGTGGCTGTAGTATCTTCCCTGGGACCATGAAATTGTCTTGCTGAACTTTGGATTTGTTTGAGAGAAGGCCACATGGAGGTGTAGCCTGAGCTATGGGCTCTGAATAATCATTCACATAAAGATGTTGGAAATTTAGGTAAAGATGTATGTTATCTACTGTGGGGTGGTCATGGTCCTGAGTGCTAGCAGGATGGGACCTGTTGATGAGGAAAAGCAAATACTCAAGATGGGAAGAAATTAGTAATGGATGTGCAAAAGTGGGAAATACTGTATTTTTCTTTTAGAAATGCAGAGGATGGGTGAGTAGAAGACAGGTTTTTGGCACACTGAGTTCCAGGGAGGCTTCCAGAATCTGGGAAGGAGATAGAATACGTGGCCCACATAAAGTGAGTGTGAAGCACTAGTGAAAGCTAGAAAGAGAGTTGCAGACTGCCGTCAGCCAAGGACTTGAAGTAGAGCCAAAGCTCTCTGAAAAGGAAGAAGGTGGTGAGCAGCAGAGACTGATGCAGAGGCAGCAAGCCCGAGGCAGGCAGGTGGAGCAGCAGCACTTGCGCATGGCCATGGAGAGGCCAGAAGTCCCCAGGGACACATGGGTGCTGGCAAGAGTCTGTTCATCTCAAGGGGATTAGGTCTACAGCAATCATGGATTCAGAGGGAGCGTAGTCATTGAAGGTGAAACTGTGACTTGCAGCAAGGCAGCTCAGAGCAGCAGAGCATGCAGGAGGGGAAGTGATGGGACGATCGTCTCCAGGAGAGTAATGGGAGGAGAGGAACTACAACTGATGCGACATGAAAATGGCCAGGGAACATGAGACCTGACAAAGCCACTCACAGCGAACATGGAGGAGGAAAGAGCAGAAGACTAATGGGAAGATCATGCTACGTTCTGTGAGAGAAGGCAGGTGGATGGGAGCTTGGGGCTTGAAACAGCTGCCTGGCTGCATTCAAGGCATCGCAAACTCAGGAAGATGGTATTGCTCTAAAGCAGAGCTTCTTTTCTTATTCAGCAGAGCTGAGATTTTCCCCTGCTGACTCACTGAAGAAGGGATGGCAAAAATGAGGCACAGTTCCAAAAAAAATTATCTCTTTCTCCTCCTGTCCAGAAGCAAGGCTTGGATTGGTTTCTAGTAACTCCAGTTCTAATTCCCACAGCATGAGCTGACCTTGACTGGTGGGGCTTGAGGTAATGTGTGCACAGCTCTCCTAAGTCTGAAGCTGAGTCCTTACAGGGAAGAATCTGACACATGCAACAGCTCATAAACATTGGACTTAGAGCCTTTTTTATCCAGAAGTCACAGCTGGTTTCCTCTGTCATGTCCTTGGCTTCCTTTGTCATGTCCTCAGAGAGCTTAGGGCTGACATTTCAAGAAATTCCTTCCCGGAAAGACCTAAGACTCTGGATCCAATTACATCTTTGGTTGTATAAAACCTCATAGTCCTGAACATCTTGCAGCTCTGCCTGGCCCATCAGCGTTTCTAATACCAGCAGTCCCTGCCAGCTTGTCCTGCAGTAGATTTTCTGCAACGCTACAGCAAGAGGCTTTGGTGGGGATGGGGTACAGCAGCTTCCCTGTTAATGTTATGAGTCCAGCTTAACATCGTCTGTGCCTCTAGCTTAAAAACTTATTGCCGCCAACAGTCACACTAATAGAGTTGTACTAGACAGTGGGTGCTTGCCTGCTCTCTGCATTAGCTCATCCAGCTGTCACACAGATTAGGTCTTCCCTTTCTACTCCATCCCTTTCTTGCAGGGGTTCAGAACTAACAGTTCTGGCTGGACCTCAAAGAGAAGCCCTGGTTCTGGGAAATAAATAGAAATGAAAAACAAAAATGGATTTTGTTCTCCTTGCTGGGCATTCTTTGGTTCTCAGGCTTAGGGAAGCAGTCTCAGTCCCAAGGTAGAAGAGTGTTTTAGTTGCAAGTGTATGAAACCTTGGCAGCAGCTTTATGTGAATCAAAACAGACGGGAGAAGTGTGGTAAGGATCTCCACTGCCCTCTGAGATGCTTTAGCTGCAGACAGCTTTGTTTTAGCTGATGACAGGGGATGCGTGGGACAGGGCGTGTGTTTCATTTAGCTGCCTGGCCTGAAAAAAACCTACTCTGAGTGTGTATGAAGTCATGTCTGTCCCAGTACATACTGGGATGCTGATGGCATCCCTCTCCTGCACTGGTCCGCCCTGGGGTAGGCTGTCCAGGCAGTTTGGGAGGCAGTTGGGTACAGCTTTCTGCTGGGAGAAAAGCTGGGCTCAGCTAGGCACTTGCAGCATTGCTGTCTCTGAAGCACTGACTTGGTGCCTGCACGGCTCTAGGGTTTCAGCTCTGTTGTTATCCCCTCCAATGACAGTGCAGGGCATGATTGTCCCAGTTTGATTCTATCCCAAGCACAAGCCCTGCCATGTGCTTGCCCCATGAAGGGGCTGTGAACACCCTGCTGCAAGCCTGTGCTTTGCCTGGGGATGGTGATGGCTCTGGCTTGTGTGCAGCTTTGGTCCCTTCTTGGGCCACCTCCTTGGTTCAGAGAGAGCCAGCTTGCTTGCACCTGTGGTGCTTCTTATTTTTCACAGGCATGTTCAGTTTTTAACAAGGCTTTCAGAAGGTGTGGGAGTGTGCACAGCTCCTGAGTGCCTGTAACCAAGCAATGCTTCGGCAACATATCCAGGCTAAGGGTTTACTTGTCCTCTCTGGGAGTGAGCTGTGCTGGATACATCTCACAAGAAGGAGCCCCTTGCCTTAATACTCACTGTGGTGCTGCTGTACCCATTAGGCACATGACAGCAAAAAAGAATTATTGGCTGCACTGCCGTGCCTTTCAGCACTAGTTTTTGCCTTTTCATCTGTGACAGGAAACATCTCCACAGCACATGGCCATGTCTTCTAGCTTGACAATGGGTTTTGGCCATAGGGCACTTTGAAGCACCCTGAGGTGCTGCTGCTTCTTGCAGAGAAGGGAAGGTGCATTTGTCAGTAAGGGTTGTAGGCAGTGGAGATGTGTTACAGAAGTTGTGGGAGGAAGAATTTGAAAGAGCCACAGCTTCTAAAGATCCCTGCAAGGGATGGGTTCTGAAAAGTGGAGGTCCATGTTTTTTGGGCGCATTTTTAGCACGTGCAGGTGATTGTGGAAATCCCTACACACCTCTCTTGAGAGGCCGGCATGGCATGGCGGGGCAGGCACTGAGCAAGGAGGGAAGACATTTCCCACACATCAAGAGTGCTTTTGTGATGCGTGTTAAGGAAAACAGATGCACACATCTACGCCCCTTCTACCTGTGGTGCCATGCCAGCTGCTAGTGGCACTCGGCACATCTGGCAGGTGATGGGACTTAATTTGTGCAAAAGCCCCTGTGGGAGGTCTTGATTAGAGCAAGTTATGTCACTGATGTTGGGGCAGGTCATAGGTAAGTCCTGCCCTGGAAGCCCGCTGCTCCTGTTTAATTCATGGGCCATCATAAATTAGCAATGGGCCAGGAAGGCTGCAGTCTATTACTTACAGAGCTGCCCTTAAGTGCTAGGACAGCAGCTCTGTCTAGCAGCCTCGTTTTTTGTGAGGATATTTGCAGTGGAGCAGAATTTCTTCCCTGTTGCCTCTGAGCTCCCCAGGCTCCCTGCTGGGTCCCAGGGTATGACTCCAGTTATCTGATCTGCCCTTAGCTGAGTCCGTGGCTTTTACCCACATGCCATCCCACGTCCTGCTGGTAGCAGTGATCTTGGGAGAATCCCAAGGAGTATGTGGATTCGCGGCCATGCTCAAGAGGATGCAAAGCCTGTACAAGGCACTGGCAGTACCCGTTGTAGCATGCAGGGAATTCCTTGTCACTCAAATCCCACCAAATCACTGTGCTAATCTGCTCCGGTCTGTTAAATTTAGTGCTTTGGCCTTTAGGTTGCTTGTCTGAGCCTTGTACCTGTCTTGCAAAGGTTTACATGCTTTTGACAGGAAAGGAATGAACTAATGAAAAGCCACAGAGTGAAGTTTAACTTGATGTTTGTTCTTTAAAAAAAAAAAGAAAAAAAAGGTCAGATGGGATCTTGTTCTATGAGAAGATTCAAAGTGGCATCATCAGGGTCCAGGTTTAACACCTCTGGGTGCTACCAGAAAATCCTTTCTCCTCCTTTATCAGTCCTGTATTGATGAAACCACAGCTGCACATGGAAGTTTGTTTCCAAATCCTGTTAGTCCGTGGAATTAATTTTGTAAAAGCGAGCATGAATTTTACAGTAACACATGGAACAGACCAGAAAAACAGCTTCCCCCTGCATGAGAGGAGTATCTATATATCACGTGAAGCAATGATTTGACCTTTGGAGATGCCTTTCTGCCTTTGGGTTACTGAGCTCACCTTTTGCAGTGCTGGCTCCCATGCTCCCTACTTTCTTTTGCTTCACAGTTTTGTGGGGAGATGTTCTACTTTAACAGGCTGTATCTCCTGTCTCCTGTTTTGCCTAAGTTACCATTGCAACGCACGTTGGTAACGCAGTCTGTCCTTGTTGAGCACGGGACTCTCCTCCCTGTAGGGATCTACCCTCCTTGCATCTCCACAGAGAGCCGCAGGGCTTTAAAAATGTAAATGAAATTGTTAATAGGTTGGAAAATCAATTATAATAAACATTTCTGGTATATAAACTATGTGTAAGTGTGTTTTAAATGAAGTACATTAAAGGCAGTGCTTTTTTTCATTTCTCCTGGCTGGGTCACCAGGGTCTCAGTGCAGTGCTGTTTGATTTGATTAAAATGCATGATACTTTGTGCATTAGCTCGTGTCCTGGGTCACCAGGAGGCTGTGTTCGTACAAGGCACACAGGAGAAGAGCTGCCAGCTTCACTGAGTGCTTGTGGAGGCTGGAGGTGTGCTTTGCTCAGCAGGGTCTTGGACCCCCACCAAAGTGGGATTTGAAGACGTGCGTTTATATTACAAGGCAGTGGGGAGCTGCCTGCTTCTTTGCCGAGGAATGAATGTATTGGGTGTGTGGATGGCTCTGGGATCGAGCCACACATGTGCAGGTCTTGTAGTGAGAGATGCTGTGTGTATCCTCGTGCTGTCCTAGGAGGTGTAAAACCTTGTGTGTGTGCGTGAAAGAGGCTGTGTGAATGCAGGGATGTGTAATTTCTGTCTCTCTGGATGGGGTAGAGATGTGAATGAGTGCCAGAAGACCTCCCAGACAACACGGAGGAGATTCTCCCTTAGCTCTAAAGGGTACCTTGCACCTACATGGTGGCTGTCCTTCTTGGGAAGCCTGGAGCCAGGTGATGGCCCTGTTCATCCTTACCTACCCCACCATCCTTTCTCATGCTCTCTCTGCCCGTAGGAGACTAGAGAGGAACCTTTTTAACTGCAGCTGTGACATCCGCTGGATCCAGCTCTGGCAGGAGAAGGGTGAGGCGAACCTGCAGTACCAGGAGCTCTACTGCATGAACATGGATGCAGCCATCATCCCTTTGCAGGAGATGAACATCACCCAGTGCGGTAAGGACTCCCAGAGCTGGGCATGAGGAAGACCAGGAGGGTGTGCTGGGAGGGAGCCCTGTCCCATCTGGCACCTCTGGTTCAACCATTCGCTTGGGGAACCTGGTGTAGCAGAATCCCACCATGTGGTCAAGTACAAGACACTTGAAGCTGGTTGGGGTAGTTTGTGGATTAAAAATAGAGTATCTGGGCAAACATGGGGCTGCTGCTTCTGTGTGCGAAGGTATTGAGTGTCTCCTGTTATTTCCTTCACTGTAATGCTGTTGCTTGACAAGGTGTCTGTGATGAGTCTATGTGATGTCTTGAAAAGGGATGTGTTTCATGTTGCTCTTCCTCTTACAAATCCTAGAAACAGCATATTGCTAAAAGACACTGCTACCATATCTTTCGTAATTACTCTTAGGAAATACATGTCTCTATTCATCTTCTTTTGTTTTATTTTTTCAATGGAAAGCCCATATCTGTAGGGAAGAGACAGGAGTGACTCTATATCTTTCTGTTTCCTGCTGATGTTTAGAAGAGTCCCATGGCCCCAGGAGCAACATGAGGCATATTCAATAGTTATCCCTTTTTCCTTCACCTTGTTCACACATCAGCCGCCTGTTCAGTGTCAGTTTTTGCTCTGCTATTGCCATTACTGGGAAGCATCTCTCACAGAGTAAGGGGAAGGAGGTGCACCTTCAGCAGAACAATTAAACTTGTATATGCAAGCAGCCATCAGGCTCATGGGCTGAAAAAAAGGAGGGAAACCCCAAGGTTTTCTTTTTCTGATGATCATTCTCTGTTCTCAGAATTCAGGTTTGTTTCTTGTAGCAGTAGCAGACAAACAGCATGTGTGTTTGGATTACATTTGGATTTGCATGGCTTGTGGTTGGTTTTTTTTTTCCCAAGTTCATGATGTCCCTCTATTAAGCTCTGGAATGTGGCCAGAGTGTGCCTGCACGTGGATGAACTAAAAAGATTTGAGAGTGCTGTAATTTCCTCCTCCCATGGGAAGAATAATCTGCGTAATGTAGAGGAAAAAAAAAAAATCCTTAGGGATCAAGGACAGGAGGAGAGGTGACTCCATCAATGGTGGTATTAGACTCTAGGGGACAGCAGGGTGCTTATGTGGGAAGTTGAATTTGCTGGTGTGCAGGGTGAGCACCTCCTCTGACCTCACAGCCTCCTAGAAGGGCAGGGAGCTGTGCTGGTCTGATTTCCTCCAGAGGGCAATCTTTCTGTTCAAGCATTAAGATAACTCAAGGGATTTTGTAATAACATTCCATTTGTCTTTGTCCTTTGATTCTGAGGGCTGTTGTGGCTTGATGTAGTTATGTTTGATACCAACTCAACCTGGAGAGACCATATGTATTCCTCCCATCTCTCTCTATCCACTGATTCCTGTCTCCTATGTAGCTTTGTCAGGCCTTGACTGCTGCCTCCTTTCTTCTGGCATCCCCCCAAATCAGTACAATGTTGCTTCCCTTCTGGTGTCACTCCCTGATGGCAATGAAAGGATATGTGTCCCTGCCTGTGACTTTGGGTGGATGTGATAGATGCTGCTGCCCTGTGATGGCAGGGGACTGCTGGTTAAGTTCCCTCCTGCCCTGCCTACCCAATTTGCCTCTATGAATGGCCCAGAAAGTCTCCCTTATGCAAGAAGCCTGTTTGCCCTTCTTGCAACCAGCGCTGTTATGTTTCATGTTGCAAGGATATTTGGTGCCTGTGGCGGCAAGTAAGGACATGGTGTAAATCAGAGCCACCATAAATCAGTGAATCTCTCTGCCACCACCGAGGAAGAACAAGGGCACCTTTTATTAGGAGAGCTGCAGTTAATATGAGGACACATCCTTGGTCATCTTCTCTTGATTGTTATAAATTAGAGGGACACTTTCCTCACCTGGAGTGCTGGATGCTCTGTGCCTTGTCCCTGGCGGTGGGAATGCTTTGGATCCTCTCAGCTCACATAGCTTTCCCATCCTAGGTGACTGTCCTTGAGAGCAACCTCTTTGGGAGTAGAAGAAATGGGGCTGGAGGTTGTGCAAAGGGAAGGGCAGCCAGAACTGGACACCAATTTTTGGATTAAAATGTGATGAGGAAGGTCTGTCAGCTGGCACATCTCCAGTGTCTACATTTTCTCCTGTCTCCAAGACCCTTCCTTCCCTGAGTAGAGCAAGGCAATGCTGTTGTCTCCTGCTACTTATCCCAGGGTGCTGGAGGCTGATTTGGGAAACAGCTTGCTGAGATCTGGGTCCACACGTGTGTCCTGTGGCTGGCTGTAGCAAACCCTGCTCCACACCTGAGTGCCTTGGTGTCTGGCTCTCCTAGACCTCCCTGAGATCAGTGTGAGCCATGTGAACCTGACGGTGCGTGAAGGGGAGAACGCTGTCATCACCTGCAACGGCTCAGGCTCGCCACTGCCCGATGTCGACTGGACGGTGGCCGATCTCCATTCCATCAACACACACCAGGTAGGGGTTGAAGGATCTCAGTGCTGCCCGTACCCAATGTGGCAAGGGCAAAGGCAGCTGCCATGGGTTCCCCAGGTCTGTGCATACTGGGCAGAGGGTCAGGTAGATGGTGCAGACTGCTATAAGAAATGTGAAATGGTTGTTTCCAAAGGAAAATTGAGGCTATACCCTATCCACATGAGAACCTGGCAACTACCTGAAGGCAGCAAACCCTTCTCTCTGCATGGCTAGAAGGTGAAGATGAGATAGCTTAATATATCAGTGCTCCCTAATTGATTTAAGTCATGTCTTCTCTAATGAAACTACCCATTTAAGGGTGTCTGCAATAGCTGTAGCTGAAACAGGCAGCTCAGCAAGCTTTTTGAGAGGCAGGGCATGTTTATTAGTGCTATGATGCTGTGGCTTTCCCCATCCCAGGAGTTCTTCTTATAAGATGTGGTGTATTTAAACAGGTGAGGAAACAACTTCCTTCACCTAGATTCTAGTTGTCCTTGGATTTTGGAGACCTTCTCCCATCTTAAGTGGAAAACTGTGATCATCATCTAGGGGCAGTAGTGAGGAAGAGAGGAGTCACCAGACACTGATTTCTGTCCATATTTCTCTCTGGGATTTTTAGACCAACCTCAACTGGACCAATGTTCATGCCATCAATTTGACCTTGGTGAACGTTACCAGTGAGGACAATGGGTTCCTGCTTACCTGCATTGCTGAGAACGTGGTGGGGATGAGCAATGCCAGTGTGCTGCTCACCGTCTACTGTAAGTAGCAGCGGAGAGACTTTGACCATATAGAGGTTGGAGGGCTGCCCTGGGAACCGTTTGAATGCATGGCCACTTGCTACCTGTGACATACTGGTTTTGTGGATGAGGATTAGGAGCTGAGCACAGTGAGGAGGAGGTGGATCCTTGCACAGCTCTCTGTGTCAGTATTTTTGCTTTCCTGCTGCTTCCATTAATGCAGAAATGAGCACTGGAGCAGGGGAGGAGCTGCAGTGCCACATGGGTGGTGGACATCTCTCCACCCATCTCTTGGAAGATCCAGCAGAGAAAGGAAAAGACATAGAGGGACGAAAACTCTGTTTACAAACACATTGTTGCTTGCCCTGGTGCTGTGTGAGATTTTAAATGTCCCCCTTGCTAAAGCCAGTGTAAATCTTTCCTCTGATTTCAGGGATGCTAGGGCTTCCTCCCAGATCTGTTTCTTCAAAGTTAAACTGCAAATGCCATGTAAACATGCACATGTCGAATTTCAACTGTTCGCTTTTAGCTGCAAGTAGCTACAATTTCTTTGTGCTTTCTAATATAACTTAACACAAACCTGACCTTAAGAGGAAGTTTACACAGCTTTGTGCTCTCAAGCAGCTGAGATTTACTATATGTTGCTGTATCTGTAATATTTGCCCTTACTCTTTAGTTTGAAAATCTGTCCTCCACCCCAGGCCTTGCTAGGTAGAGTGGAGACTCATGTGGGGTTCTGGCTACTCTTGGTGAACCCACATGTCCATTGTGATGCAGGAGCCCCAGGGTCCTGTAGACAAGGCAGTCACAAGATAAGAAAGGAGAGCAGATGCTTTACTACTTTCTCATCCTCCTGATAAGTGCTATTGATGGATTGAAGAATGGAGATAGTTAAAGTTCAGATCAACTCAGAGGTGATTGGTCAGCAGGTGGGTGGTTTTTGCACTCCATTTTAGCATCTTTTCCTCCACACGTTTAAACAGCACCATGCCAATGCCTATCTTCACCCGTGTAATCCTCTAAGCTGCTGACAGTTTCTGCTCCCCCTGCTCCTGTTGCCCAGACCCATCACTCAGGCTGTAATTTCACGCTGGAAAGATCTGGGTTTGTGCGTGTAGGTGGCTGCCTGTTTTTAATCCTCCTTGCCAGGAAGATGTGAACAAGCCACATGCAGATTTAAGCTTGCAAGTGAAAGGAGGTGGCGGGACATGGTTGTGTGGTTCAAGGTAGCTGGGTGCTGGTGGGAGAATTTTGCTCAGCTCCAACAAGCTCTGCACCTTTTCTACCAACTTTACTGCCTGAAAAATTCAGTTCTCTTCCCCAAAGATGGGTCAAATTTGGGGCATTGTTTTTGTTCCATGTCTTTGTAGCTGGATGGTACCAGGAAAAGGAGAATTTCAGGGAAGACCTACATCTTTTTGTGTCCTTTGCCTTGGTGTAAAACTCTGTTCTTCCAGTTCAGACCTTACCAGCCTTGGGGTTTGGGGCCTTACATGTAGGCGTTGCAAATAGGGTTTCAGAAGTGATGGTAAAGCAACATTTGAATTCTTGGAGTGTCCTGGGGGGAAGAATGCATATGCAATAAATTGCAGGTGGAGTCTCTGCTTTTCTTTTCCCTCTTCCACTCTACTCCCTTTAATTAAAACACCCCTGGAGGGGGTTCGGCGGGTGAGAACTCCTTTGGGATGTACAGGCAGTCAAAACCCCCAAGGACAGGCAGTCACTGAGGGATGTTTGCTTCCACAGCTATGCAATCCAAAATTGCTCAGTGTTACTGGAGAGCTCCCACAGGCACCTTGCACATGTGTAACGTAACAGGGCTATGTCACAGTGCCCTCCTTAACAGGGGCAGGTGGCTTCCCCGTGATCCCTTGAGGGAAGGAGAGCAGCACTAGGTCTGTGAACTGGGTGACCTCAAGCTTAATTGTTTCTGGTGAAAGGACCATCCCTGGCATTAATTTGTACCCCTATTCAGAAGCCCAAGAGAGCTGGCTATGGTTCAGATCCTCCTTCTGGGGAGGGTGGAGTGGTTCTTGTGACTTAGCATTGCTGCTTTGGAGAAATCCATGGGAAAAGAGGAAAACAAGGAATTTTGGAGGTTGTGTTTTCACTAATCTTAAATTTCCATGGTGCACAGAGACATGAATGTGGGTGGAGGTGTGCTGTGAGCCTGCCGTGTTTCTCTCTGCTAGATCCCCCTCGCATCCTAACTCTGGAGGAGCCGGTGCTACACCTGGAGCACTGCATTGCATTTGCGGTGCATGGGAACCCAGCTCCCACCCTTCACTGGCTGCACAATGGCCAGGTCCTCCGGGAGACAGAGATCATCCACATGGAGTTTTACCAACAAGGGGAAGTGTCTGAGGGTTGCCTGCTCTTCAACAAACCCACTCACTACAACAATGGCAACTACACAATTGTGGCCACCAACCAGCTGGGCTCAGCCAACCAAACCATCAAAGGACACTTCCTTGAAAAGCCTTTTCCAGGTAGGATATTGAGTTTATCTCATTAGGGTTGCTTGCAATCCAGAGGTCTTACTATAGTCCCACCAGTAATCCTTGCACATAGATAAGGCCTTGACAACCCAAGTTGGCCTTTGAGCAGTAGGTTGGAAGAGGGGACCTCTGGAGACCTTCTGACCAGTATGTTTCTCCTACTCAAGTGTACTTTGGTGTCATAACTCTTTAATGCAGAGAGAGACACTAACTGGTTTAGATATGTTGATTGTGTAACATACTCTCTAGTGGTTTGGGGTTTTTGTAAGATCTTTAGGGATTTCAGTGGGAATAGAATATAAGTTTGGCCAATTATTTTGGATCTCCTCTGGGGTGCCCCAAAGAGATTGCCCAGTTTTCTGAGATAATGTATTCTTCAATGTGATAGCTAGTTATAAGCTAGAGAAAGGAAAGCCCTTTGAAGTGATGCAGCACTTCCCTTTTTTCTTCTAGCTTGCATTTGTGAAATGATTAAAGCTGGATGCAGCACTGTCAGGATTGTTTTCTTTCTGAATATGATGTGTGCAATTCCAGAATGACAGGTCTACAAAAGATGCGATGGCTCAATTAGTCACTTTGCATCAGTTTGAGATTTCTAAACTGACTGTCTGGAATTCCCTGTTGTATTCCCTAGTGATTTAGGGCTTAACTGCAAAAAAACCCAAAAGCTTTTGAGGACATGAAGATCCAGCTCTGGGGTGTGCAGTAGAGTTTTGTGCTGACCTGTCCACACTATAGGAGCGTGGAGGCTCTTGGTCTTCTCTCTAGGATTGCAACACCATGCTGGCCATCATGGAGTTAAGATCTGTGCATGCTGCTTCTTTCAGAAATGATGCCATGAGAAAGTGGCAGCTCTAAATTGGCCCCTGCAGCCCAAGAAATCCAGCAAAATAGGGCGTTTGCTAAATATAGAAAAATACCAACAGTACTCTCATTTATTATTTATATCACACCATATATGTACACAGAGTTTTCCCGCAGGTCAAATATCGTAAATGCAAACCCAGATCTCTGCCTTGAAGATCTGACAATTGAACAAATGAGCTGATATGGATGGGAGTGTAAAAATCTGTATTCTGGTTTCAAGGATGGTGCCCTGTTTGTCTATCTGACCTATTTATGTTTCCTTCTGTCGGGGCAGAAGAGCACCTTATCAAATGTAGGTGGGTGAGGAGAGGTGCACAGGTTCGCAGTCTCGACTCTGTCAGGTCCCACCTTTGTGACTCAATTTCCCCATCTGTGAAATGGGAGCAGCTCTTAAGTAGGTGCTGGACCTCCAGAAAAGGGGACAGATCTGCTGTTCCAGAGGGCTGATTTTGGAAATGGATCTGAGCTGTGCTGTGATGTGGGAAGAAAAGTTGATGTTTGAAGAGCCTCTTGTGTCAGAGGCTCTGGGAGAATGGAACTGTGTGAAATATAAGTAAAATATTGCCTTTGAGTGCATCTTCACCCACGCCTCATGTGTTTTGGTGGTGTGGAGTACTTACTGACCCTGAACTCTCTCTCAGCAGGAACCGACCCATTTCTTTTATTTCTTCTGATCCAAAGTCCCAAGTTGTTCCTCACCCTGGCAGACCCTGTCAACCTAAATGCAGCATGTAATTTACTTTTCTAGAAGTTCGTTGCTCCATCCACTGCCAGAGCTGACATTAACACTCAATGCGGCTGACGCTTATTTCCCATTTGAAGGTAGATTCCTCTAGAAAATGCCACAAATTGGAGGTTCAGTGTGGTTCATTCAAGAATCTTAGTGCCAGCAGCAAAACCCTTGCACGTGTGAATAGCTACAGGTGACCATGTTTTTTAGAAACCCCTGCTCTGCAACCTCTTGTTGTACCTTGCCAGGTTGTGCTTCCCAAGCTGAGAGGAGAAAGGTGCTGGTGAGAGCTCGAAGATAAACCTCATGCCATGTCCAGCTTTTCTATGATGTTGTGGCTCTAGGAGCCAGGGCAATGGCTCCCACAACAGATTTATGTCATATCATGATAATCTCAGTGCATGCTGTCACTGGCATTTCTACCATAGACTATAATCTCCTTATTTAATCCAAGGCTAATGCACCTACCTCCCCTGTGATGAGTGTTCAGTTCTTTGGGAACTTCTCACAGAACTCGAGTTGGCTGAAATGTCTTGGCTGTGCTTTATACTTTGAAAAATAAGGTCTGGTGGGAAAGAAAGGCTTTTTGTGGGTTTCTGTTGAATTTGCTTAGTGCAGCAGAGAAAAATGGAAAGGGAAAAATGTAGAAGCAGCAAGAGTTTTACAACTAGTCTGTCTGCTTTAATAGGGGAAAAAGTCTCCAAAAAATATTTCTTCCTCTTTCTTTTTTTTTTTTCCCCCTCTTGCTATTAACAAGAAAAAAACCAACAACCAAAAAACAAGGAAAGTTACTCTTCTGCTTGACTTGAAACAAAAATATTTTTTCAGGCTTTTTTCCCCTGGTTTGGAAAGCTGTGTTTGTCACCCGGGGGTTGTTTTACACTTCCCTTCCAAACCTCACCCATACTTCAGCGTGAATGTTTCAGTGTCCTTCCAGGAGCCCTCTGCCAGCAAAGCTGTGTAAACTCCAGTTAATATTGGGCTCAATTTCTTACACGGGCGAGAGAATTGAAAGCTGACGTTATTCTCATGCTATGTAAACCGAGTGTCACAGAGAGCTTTAGACCTCATCGTCTGGGGCCTCAGCCGCCTTCAGAGCTGAAGGAGCTTTACTGAATAGACTGGAGCAGTCAAGAGGTTGACAGCACGGACTGGTGTGGCTCTCAGGCAAGAGGCAGCTCTAGGACAGCCACAGCCTCCATGTCCAATTCAGATGCTATTAGCTTTTATGAGTGGCTCATGAGAAGGAGGTCAGAGGAGGTCTCCTCTAACCCCCTGCCCCAAGCTGGGCTATCCTCCCTAGGTAGCTAGTCCTCATCCTTGAAGGATTTTGTCCTTGGGTGAACACTGCCATGCAAGGCAAAATCTGCTCCTCTCCCCTCCACCTCCATGCTGCTGAGCCCTGTGTGTCTGTCGAGCTTTGCTCTCCTGCTGAAAGCAGGATTGTTTAATGACCATTCAAAAGTTCAGTCAGCATGCTGCTAATTGTTCTCCATTTTGGCCTTGCAGTAGCATCTCTCCCCTCCTGTTTCAGCCCAAGGCCCTGCACAGTTACCTCTGTGCTCTCCATCCTGACCTCCAGCATGTCCTGCTGGCACATGCACTGCAGTTTCCAGTTACACTTGCCCAACAGGACAAAATATGAAACGTTGGTTTCATGGGCTTTTTGGGGTGGTGGAGGGTGTCTGTGGTGGTTTGGGAATGAGTCCACTCTCCCTTTCCTGAGCTGCTAACTGTGTTGCTTCTTTCTTTGTCCTTTTCACAGAGAGTACGGATAACTTTGTTTCAAGTAAGTGTCTCCTTGTCCATTGGATACTGTGGGTGTTTTGTTTTTGTGGTTCCCCCTGCCCCTCTGTGACTTATGAGCTCTTGGAGAAAAAAAATCAGGAAGCTAAAAGAAAGTTGGTAGAGGTTGCACAAAGCCCTGGCTCCCCCATGCATGAGCAAGATGACTGGGGGAGGTTTTGATCAGCTGGGTAATATCTACAGCCCAGGAGATGTGCGTTTCCCTCTAGTGACATTCTAAAGAAGGTCTTACAGTAGAAATGAGTGGTTATGTAGCAAAAGGAGTCTTGACTAATGGCCAGTCCCCAACACAGCTGTGTGTCATGGCCCGTTCACAACATGCTCTCTAGCGTGGATTAGGATAGGAAGCAGGACTTAGCTTCTGTAGTATTCCCTCAACAGATTATTTTCTCCATTCCTATTCCTCCCACCCCCAAAAAAACCCACAACCACCCTACATCCAAGTAACTGTTTCTTTGGATCAAGTTCTGACAGAGTCAGTCTTGGTTTTTAACCCTACTTAGCCCAATAGCTTTCTGAAAACTCTAGTGGATGGCTCAGAGGTAGAGGCCTCCCATCCTGGGATACCAGGCACCTAAATGTTTGTTTGTAAGGTTGGAGTGACATTAGTGTTGTCCTGGTCTGTGTTTTCTCTGCTGATGTGCACAGAGAACTCTGATGCTTGGTTTTGATGCCTTCTGAAATAGAAAGTTACAGCCTCTGTAAGGGGTAAACAGGATGTCATTAGGTCAGGCCCTGCATTGGGGATGTGCTGGTACCTTGGGAGTCCCATGGGAGCCGCGTTGAATGTTCCGTCTTTGTATTTTGGTTTCAGTTGGTGATTATGAAGTGAGTCCCACCCCACCAATCACTGTGACCCACAAACCGGAGGAGGACACTTTCGGGGTAAGTCCTGTCCTCTGCAGAACAGTTTTGTATGCATTGCTTGTTGTTGATGGCTCAGTATTTGCATTCCTGTGCTCTTTTGAGATGTTTGCAAGGAAAATATCTTCCTTTATGACTCAAGACAACAATCAGAAGGATTTTGTGGCTTCTGTCAGGCAAGTAAAATACTGACAAGAACCATCTGATCCTCTTGGGTCTGCAGTGTGGAACCAGGGAGCTCTTTGAAAATAAGGCATCCTGTGAAGTTGCTAGTGGCAGGTCAGAAATTCTCACTCTAAAAAAAGTAGCACCCAGAGAACAAACAAACAGGCAATTGTCTGTTTCAGACTATTATTGAGCTGTTAAGTTTAGCCCTGTGAGGGCCTCAAATTTAGCTTGGTTCAATTCTGTCAATGCCAGTTTGCCCTCTCCCCTGCTGTGCAGGGCATGCCAAAAATGAAAAAGGAAAGAAAGCCTACGGCTTATCAGATCTC
Source organism: Eurystomus gularis (assembly GCA_013400335.1). Taxonomy (NCBI): domain Eukaryota; kingdom Metazoa; phylum Chordata; class Aves; order Coraciiformes; family Coraciidae; genus Eurystomus; species Eurystomus gularis. Next base: position 1,594,460 of record VZZY01019637.1, on the reverse strand, counting down.
AACATGGTTTTTCTTCTATAGAATAGAAGGGTAGAAAGAGAAAAAAGTTTGTATAAGGTATTGGGGTGAGAAATTAGTGTGTTACACAATTGCCCTAATTCTATGAAAGATTAAGGATCTTGAAACTCACCAGGTGTTAACAGAATGAACAAAACTCAATCCAGCTTGGTCTCAATTCTCATCCAGCTGAAAATCTCCTGTAACTGAAGTGAAAGCTTTAAACGGTGAGACTGGAGTAATAATGTGCACTGATATTAAATATAAAGCAAGAAAACAATCTGGGGATGAAAATAGAGCGTGGTAAAATAAAAAATTTAAAAATACCTAGTAGCTTATGTATCAAGGGCAGGGAAAAGGGTTGCAAAATGAAATGACTTTTTCTTGGTTAAATGATGTATTTTCTATTACAGCAGAATACAGTTTTGTAAAAGGAAGCAAAGTCTAAATGCATCACAAGACCCAGGACGGGAGAACAATTGGAAAAGTGCCAAAGAAATTGTTGTTTACATCAATGCAATAAAAGTATCTCAAGCAAAGAGTTGAAGGAATAAATATTCATAAATATTAAAATAACCCTGGGATTGTAAACCCTTCAGGGCAAGGAGGTTTTCTTTCTTCTGCTTGTACATTGACATAGTGGAACTATGGTTCCAGTGAAGGACTTTGGACACTGTTGTAGTATAAATATTTACTATTCAAAATTACAGTTAACAGGGAGAACCATTAAAGGCTTTAGGAAAACCAAATGTTTTATGTGGAAAAAACCCCACAACAGTTCTACTTAATTTCTTCTGTTTTCTTTTTGTGGTGCGTTATTTTCCCTCATTCTTTGTCCTGAGGGATGTTTGGATGGAGACAAAGTTGCTCTTTCTAAAACATTTTCTGCTGCTCCTGTGTATTCCCAGCTCAGGTTAGAGTAGTGTTAGTGTTGTGACATCCTGGCACAGTCGTAATGTTGGAAATGGAGGCTCATGATGTGGTTTGGTGAAGGGAGAACCTAGACGTTGGAGCAGGGGTCCTCCTTCCCTGCAGATATATGGAGTGAGAGGCTGAGGAGAACTGGTGCCAGAGCAGCATCACTGGTGGGGAGACTCTGGACCTCCCAGTCCTGCAAACAGCCTGTGATGCTTCCAAGCTGTGCCAGAGCCATTTGCTTTAGCTTGCATTTTCCTCTACAGCTGGTATCCATGGGGCTGCAGCAGATGGTATGAGCCTACAGAAAGGTTAACTAGGCAAGGAGATGCTGTTTTTCCAATCCAGACTCCTAAATTCCTCTGTCTTGACTCTAAGGCTTTTTCTTTCAGGTTTCCATAGCGGTTGGGCTGGCAGCTTTTGCTTGTGTCCTCTTGGTCGTCCTCTTTATTATGATCAACAAATATGGCCGGCGGTCCAAGTTTGGGATGAAAGGTACGTGCAGTCACTTTCCTCTAGCAGGAAGCACTTTCCAGGATTGCCCGGCTCTTATAGCACACGTGAAAAGGTGTTGTGGTTTTACTCCTACGTTGTCAGTATTGGTGCAAAGCCTTCTAAAGAGAATGTTGTCCAGCCCTCTTCCTTTTGAGAGTAATGGAGATATACGGGCTGGTGGTTCTCACCTGTATGTGCTTCTGCTGGGCAGAAGTATGCACGTGTTTTCCTTATCGGTACACGGCTGCATCTACAGCTTGCCCAGAAGAGCTCTGGGGCTGTTCACTCCAGCCAAGCGTTAAGGGAGTTGCACTCAGGAGAGAATGGGCTTGGATGAAATCTTTTTTGTGGACTTGCTGCACAGATTTCCCCTTGCATCGCACTGGATGCAGAGCACAGGGAGTGAAGGGGGAACAGAAGGATGTGAAATTGGTCTGAGTTCTGATGGAAAGGCAGGTGCACCCATTCTGTACCTGTCAGTGGGGACCAAGATGCTGCTGCAAGGTCCATGCTGGGAAAGCAATTGCTGACTTGTCTTTCAGTGACGTTGAAAGTTTCTTTCTGCTGCCTCTCTGTTGGAAGGTTTTCTCCTCTGCCTCATGAACTTTTAGGAGCTATTTCAAATGTACTTGGTAGTGATTGGAAAGCAAGAAGGCATCTGATGTTTGCCAGGCAGAACTGGTCTCTCTGTCCTACCAACACCAGCACTGTGATGTGAGAGAGCTAATGCCAGAAGAAAGTAGATGACTGTGCCATCTGCTTTTTGTGACTCTGCTGGTATCTCCAGTTGGGCAGCGTTGGTGGTGCCCAGTGAAAGTTGGAGAAGAGCCTTCACATGACAAAGTAGTTCCCAGCCTAATTGGTGGCTCATGCAAACACTGTTTGAAGCCAGGCTTTGACAAACATGAGCTTCTTCTGAGGCTTCTGAGTCACAACCTATTTTCTGGCCTTGCTGGGGTCTGCAGAGCAGGTTGATAGGTTTGGGAATGTTTTTTGTGCTTGCCTAGGGCTTTTGTTTGTTTTATGGAGACATTCCCTGAGTGGGTCCAGATGGGATTTTGGCTGGAGTTTTCCCTATGCATCCTATGGAGATAGAAGGCAGGACATCTAATTAAATAGCAAATCTTCTACACAAACTTAGCAATATTTAGTCCATATGTCCAATGATAAGAACCATCTGGTAGGGTGTACTGACTGGTGGGTGGAGTAGAGGAATGGAAGACATGGTTCCTGGGATCAATTCCCAGCACTTCTACTGACTCACATAGTGTCCGTAGGCAATTAGCTCTCTTAACCTCTGTCTCTGCTTTAATTTCCCCATCTGTAAAATTGGGATGATGTTACATGCCTTCTGGAGGGATTTGTCAGAACACTTTGGAAGTGCTTGGGCATTTGCCGCTGATGGGACTTAGAGGTATAAAAAAGTAACTTCTGACCCTAGTGGAAGAATCAAAGAGGAGTGAATGTTTTGTGAGTAACCAGTCTTGATGAACAGATGGGTGTATGTGCTCAGAGGTGTTTAAGTGTGTTAGTGGATATTCTGCATTCCCTGAAACCAGAGAGGCGCTGTGATGGGCCTTTGTGTGTGCAGTTTTTGGGAGGCAAAAATGTTTAGCCAAAAAAGCCTCCTTTCCTCTTCATCATTCTGTATTTCTTCCAGTTCTGATGTGAAATCGCAACCCTGCAAAGTTTCTAAAAGTATTATTGATGGTATTGCTGGAAAGATGGAGCTGACAAATTAAATACATCTTTAAAACCAGGGACGTAGCTCTTTAACGAGTGACAAAGTGTCATAGACCCCACCATGGGCAGCCTGCTCATACTGCAGATGCTTCTGCCCTGTGGACAGTTCCCCTAGCACACAACCTTACCTGCTCTGAGCCTCTTGATTTCCAACAGAGTCTATTCTACCTACACGTTTTTCTTTGGCCATAGTGCCATTGTCAAATGCTATGCCACTAGCTTTGCATTTTTAGCCTGTATTGCCCTTCTTTGCATCTTGCTTGCTACCAAACCTCACCAGTTTTTCATCCACAACACACATGCAGCAATTCCATTCACCTGTAGTGGCTCGGCTGTTTGGTGGTACCCTGGCTATGGTCTGCCCTGGTAGCTGTAGCTGGCTTGTTTCTCACTGCCACGAGAAATGTCAGAGTCTTCTCCATGCTTTCTGAAATGCAGTTTCTGAGCTCTCCTCCTTTGCTGCTTAGCAGTTTCATGTGTCCAGAGCCTTTGTAGATGGTCCCAATCTGGCAATGGTACCTTGAAGCTTGTGTTTGTCCTGTGTATGCTGGATGTTTTTTCCCCAGTGTCATCTCTTTCACTTTGCTAATGGGCTGCTGTTCCTTTCTTTCTCCTTGGAGTCTTCCTGTTCATGGAGTGATGCCCTTGTCCAAATAATCAAATAACTTTGACCCCTGAGTGGTCCTGAGCTGCTTCTTCAGGGGCTTACGTACAGGTTCTACCAGGACAGGACCATGCAGCTGACAACCACCTCCACGTCTCCTTCAGCCAACACTTTCCTCTGGGTCTCTAATTATCAGTTAATTCTTGGGCAGGAGCCATCCTGTATGGCAACCCAGTATCTTACCTTTTACTAAGGAAAAAATCCAAACCCTGAGTCTCTTTTTGGGAAAGTGCATCATTCCCTGAATCAGGAGCTGTTTGTCGCCAGCTGATATTGCCACTTGTTGTTTAAATCCCAGCTTGGCAGGCCTGCAGGAGCAGGTTTTTCCTGTTGTTTTTGTCATGGATGCAGAACGTTGTGTGCTCATGTTGGATGTGTTACCCAAAGCACCTCGTGAGTTTCTCTGAGCACATCTTTTTCCTTCTGTGTCTCCTAGCGTTAAACAGATGGTTTATCTCCTAGAGAGAGAGGTACACTTGGACCGACGAGGTTGGATGTCAATGTTGGGCTGGAAAGTCCCCTGCGGGCCAGCCTGCTGGGTTGCCCACCAGTCTTAAAAGTGGACTAATGGGCTGCTAAGTGTCCAACAGTCCAACTGCCTTTGAAAAGAAAAAGTCACTGTGTCTCGGGGCACAGATGCTGGGGGAGGACTACAAGAGGATAGTGTGTCCACATTTGTCCTCTCCTGGCTGGTAGTACACCCTCAGAGCACTGCATGAGAGCCCTGGCAGAGCCGCTGCACTGGTTATGACCTGGCTACTGATACAGCCAACAGCCAAGTGGTGAAAAAGCCTGTGCTGCCAAGCGAGCCGTCAGCGGGCTGGAGCAGTGGCATCAACAAAAGCTCCTTGTGAAGGGGGCTCTGGCACACTGTGCTCCTGGCTCCTTGGCATCCCTTGGCTGGGCTCGTGGAGGCTGGCTCTGTGCCATTCCCCTCGCCTTTCCTGGCTCCCTCCGGAGAGGGCATTCATTGATGGGATGGTGGAGAGCAGATCTCCTTTCTGGCTGCCTGTTGACTTTGGCTCCTGTAGCCTGGGGGGAATAGGGGTGTGCTGAAGCAGCTGAAGGGGGGCTGGGGGATCATTGGAGCTGGAGTGGCCGAGGCGGCAGGAAAATGGCAAACAAAGTGCCTTTTTGTGAAACTTGGTGTTTCATGGGCAGCACAGAGGCAGCGGAGGGGAAACACTGGGAAAAGTGAATGTGAAAAATGAGACACGTTGAAGTTGCAGACATAGGTGATGTATCCAGAGGGGGACCTGAGATGCTTTTTAAAGCCTTGCATTAATGTGGGAAGAAGACTAGGATATTGCAGAGCAAGAAACTGGGAGTCAGGGCCCTTTGGTTTACTTCTGTGTCCCAAGGGAGTGGGTTTTACAAGTGGGATGGAGCACATGGGAGTAAGGAGCCCAACATCTGATGCTGAGTCGTCGCTTGCTCTGGCTCCTGGGCTCCATGTCCTGTGTTTGCTGACTGCCCGCCGGAGGTGGAGGGTTTTACACCTCACCTTCTGGGGTCAGGCTTGTCACCACAAGTCTTGTAAACCTATGGCTTCCGATCAAAGTTTAATCCCAGCAGGTGACAGGAAATGAAATTTCATAATATAATAAAAAAGCCACACACAAGTCCTGGGACTAACAAAAATGAAATTTCATAAAACAGTAATAATGGCACAGAAAAGTCTTGGGACTAACAAAATGTTCAGATGGCACAGTGATGGAGACTATCTAAGTGCTTAGGTTGATGGACTGAAATATATGCTCCTCTTGCTTGTTTTCTGTTACACTTGCAAGTGCCTAGGGATAAAAAAATGTGTGCTCATGCATATTTCTCTGATATGTTCCTGGTGTTGCACAACTTAAAAAAAAAATAAAAAAACAAATGGACTTTGCTGAGATATGGGGAGAAAGGTGATAGAGAAAATCCATAGACAAAAGCACTTGTCATTTTGCTGAGATGAACTATTTTCCAGGCTCTGAGATTAAAAACTCTTGCGTTCTTCAAATGAGGCTTTCTTCCTCAGCTGGAGATGGTGCCAGCTAATGGTTCAGACTTGGTTACAGCTGGCAAAGAGTCGATTGCTCTCTAATCTGATTTCCTAATTTCTTTAGGAAAGAAAGGCGTGTGATTGCGCTGCCTCTCTGCACACATGCAAGCATGTGTGTACAGTTCTGCCTGCCTGATTTTTCCCTTTCTTTGCTGAAGCTCTTGGATCTGCTGGGTGGTTCCACCAAGCAGAGAGGGGGGAAGGACTTACAGATGCCTTTATAGGCATCATGGAGATAGGGGGACTAAATAGAGAATGGCAACTTGGGCGATGCCCCACTGATGGAAATACCTTGAGCCTTTTCAGGCTTTGGAGAATCCATATGGAAGCTCAGCCTTGGATAGAAAAGCAAAAAGCAGGGAACCAGGCTTTCACAGGGTCGGCTGTGGTGGCTCGTGTGTACATCTGTACACGTGCATATACGTATTTTTCCTTCTGAATAGGCAGAAACAACAAGGAGGTGGGGGAGAAATGAAAGAACAGTAAATAAATACTGCCCACGCTTTCTGTAATGTTTGAGGAATCACATCACTATCAGTTCATTTGGTATTTGTTCTAATAGCCCTGATCAAAGTGCTGGCACTGCTGATGTGCATGTGGATGTCAGAAGTACTTGCAGAGCTGTTCCATTGTAATTTAGCATTAGTTAATAGGTACTTAAAGTAAAGTGGTTGCCTGTTTGATTATGATTGGGGGTTATTAACATTTTTTTCCATAAACAGATGGTAACTGTCCGCTGAGTCGATTGCAGAACAATTCCAGGGTTCTGATTCAAGAGGACCAGCTCCTGCAAAGATATCTTGGGTGCCTGGCTTCTTGCTTTGTTGATTTGGTGGGNGGGTTTTTTTTTTTGTTTTTTTTTTTTTTTTTTTTTGCTTTCCTCCTTCATCATGCAATTATTGCTGCAGCTTTAAAGGAGGAAAAAAAACAGTATACAAGAGCTGTGACCTACCTTTCAGATGAGGCTTTATTCTGATCCACGTTGCCTTGGCCAAGTCTGGCTATAATCATGGGCTGGTGGTTTTCCCTGATGATTTTTTTTGCAGCTGTATAGGCATGAATAAACACTCTGCAGCTTAGAGAGCCTGCACCTTAAGGGTTTAGTTGCTCAGGAGAAATCTGTGATCAGGGCCCTTTCATTTAATCCTCCCTGGGGCCCTGCCATGTAGTGGGACCAGGAAGAAAGAGTGCAGAGTAATATCAGCCAGCCTGGCATGGCTACAGGAGAGAAACAGCCATACATGAAAAGCCACTGCTAACCACGGGGCGCTCAGGGATGTATGGTGAGCCATACTAAGGAGCTGGAAATGGGAACCAATTGCTGTTGTTTTCTTTGAGCCTGGGTGTGCGATGCACAGAGCCCAGTGGTGCTGAGGGACTGAGCCCCCTGAAACGCGCGGGCAGAGCGACCGCGTGGGGCTGTTGGAGGTCGGGGCTTTTCCTTGTTGGCATCCCTCTGCTTGTTTGAAAAGTCCCTTGACAGACTTGCACTGATATTGGTTTTATTTGCCTGGGAAGCAGATTGAAAGGGCACGTGCTTTCACTGGGGCTTCTTCCTATAAATACCTGTTTATACTCTGCTGAAGTGCAAGCTGTGCTATTTATTTATTTAGTGCTTTCAAGGTGATAAAGCTTAAAGCTCTTCAAACAGATAACCGCCTCGCCCTCTAGGCCACACAGTGTGTAACCGGTTTGGTGGCAGCAAGGGAAAGCTGCTCTGCAGCCCTGGGCTCCTTGACAAACCTTTGAGAGATCCCACTTCTCCCCTGAGGTGCTGTGACAAGGCACTGGCTTCTGCCTCACCTCTCTGAGAAGGCAGGTCCTCTCTCCGGCCAGCAATTAATACTCAGACCACTTGTCCTTTGATCCCAGGTGGTTTTAGTCCAGTCAAGTCTTTGAAAGATGGGATGGTGCTGTTGCATGTTATTGCCTGAAGAATCAAGGAGCCACCTTTGGCTGGAGAGATGCATCAAATGACTCTGGAGAAGAAATGGTTAGCAGATCTGGATTTATTTAGATCCAGATTTATTTAGACCTAGAAATAAAACATTTTCTCACTCCCAGAAGTATTAATAGATTATTTATAAAGGAAACAGAAAGTGCATTGACCAGCCATTTTCTGTTTCAGTTGCTTTTACAAAACCAAAGTGTGTATTTTAGGCACCTACTAAAAGCTAAAGTTTAAAAAAAAAAAAAGTCAGGTCAGTAGTTTTCAAGTGACCTGAGAAGCCCTGAGCCTCCTTCACACCACATTCCTGCAAGCTTTTCCTCCATGTACGTGACCTCCCTTGCTTGTGGGTGCACATATTTGCTCTGGTCACCAGCCCAGTGCTGGTCCCCAGGTGCACCTCTTGCCCCAAAGGAGCCCCGTGGCATGGTTGGTGTTTGCCTGGGCAGTTCTGTGTTGGCAGGTGTCTCACCATTGCCTTTCACAAGCAGTTTTCATGTTGCTGTGTCAAAAGCTGCGCAAGTGACCCTCATCTTACCCATGATTCAGCATGATGTGAACTCCCAGCCAAGGTGGTGGAAAGATGCGGAGTTTTTTATAATTTTGTTGAAGCCGTTGCTGTTCCAGGCTCAGTGTTGGCTTTTCCCACCTGCAAAGCGTTAACAAGTGGCAGTGCTGGGGACCCTACTGCTTGTGGCACTGTGCTTACTTCTGCCATTGCATATGTGATGGGCACAACCTTTAGGAGGTAGAGGGTGAGAATGAGCCATGGCTGCTTCTTGCTGTTCAGGAGCAACTGAGTCACTCCAGTTCCTTATCCAGCTTTTTTCATAGATCTTTTCCACAGCTGTGATATCACCCAGGCTCATTCACCTGAACTGCCTCCCCCAAGGACCATGTGGAAGGTGCTAATCCTCAGCGGGCTTCTCTCCATGGCTCCTGCCTGCCCACCCCTTGCCACCATGGCTCCAACATGTTTGCTGCTTGGTCTGATGGTGTCTGTCCATCTATTTACACATGATTTTGCTTTAGTGACAGATGCTGGAATGACAGCACAGAGCCAGAGTAATTCTGTGTGTCTCCAGAACAGGTACTACACACAGCAGCAGGATAGGCTATTTTTTTAACCGGTGTAACTAGTCTGATGAAGAGACATCTCCACAAGCCTTGTGTCCTGTGTGCTCCTGTGACTTTCTGAAGGCAGCCAACAACCAGGCAACTAAACGTCAACTTTGATGTGGCTTTAATAAGGTGCAGGGCAGTGTGGGAAGAAGCAAAGGGCTTTAATTAATATTTTAATTGCAGTTTGTCATTACTGCATTTGTCCAATTATTCTTTGAAAAAGATTTTTCTACTGTTAATGCTGATAAATGATCCTCTGGGAGGATGTCCCTGGTGAATTCATCACCTCTTCCTCCTTGTGACTTGCTGTAGGATTGTCATTTATTTACGTGGTGTGTAACCAGGAATGCTGAGATCTGGCACTCTGTCCCTAAACCCTGGAGCAGGAGAGCTTCACTCTTGGTCAAGGGACAGGTGACTGTGATATAAATGACAGAAATAGCAAGGGCAGTGTTTGGCAGCTGTGAAGGCAAGTGGAGACAGCAAAGAAAATGGTGCTGCTTGGTTTTGAACCTGGGCTGAATATGCTCGAAGGAGTGCCTTGAAATTTGGAGATAGCAGAATAACCTCCCAAGGGGATGGATAGAAACTGTCACTTGTTTAAGCTTCAACTGGTGAAAGCACTGACGAGGCAAATTGTAGAGAGCACTGGAGCATCTGATGATCTAATGGACTTGTTCCATCTCCAACTTCCTATTTCTTGTGGTGCAATAACGAGCCTGCCTGTGTCCTAGAGAGCCTCAAGAAGCCCATCATCAGCACCAGTGTTTAGCATTGGTTGATGAAGGTGGGAAAGGTATAGAACCCTCTGTGATGCTCAGGCATCTCATTTTGATCTACAACTATGCTATTAAAAATCAATGGACCAGAAGATAATATCTGTACACAAAGGCACCTGAGTAGTTTTTTGTGCACAGGAGGAATAAATCACATTTAGATTCTCATATTTTGTGTCTGAGGGGCAGGGTTATAATCCAGTTTGTTTTGGAGGGTGGTCTTCAGTTGGTGCAATGGCCCTTTTAAATGAAGGAGGATAGAAGAAGAGATGCTCTGTTACCTTAAACCTGGCTTGTGGTTTGGGAAAGGGACCTAGGAGATCTTATCTGTGGCCACATCCATCTCACCTCAGCCCAGTCATCAGCCTTCAGAGTGGTCTGCTCTACACTCAGGCCAGATTGCAGGATCTCCCTTCTGCTCTCAGGCTTGCATTTAGAAGATCGTGGAGCTGGTGCTCATGGCTTTTGTGTCTTGTGGCCTCTTTGCCCCCTTTATCTACCAGAACCTGCTAGATGCAGAAAAGCTTTTTCTTCATTGTTTTACTTTACCTCTGCCTAGCATCTGCAGGAGTCCCCAGCCTCTTCTGGAAGGGACTATTTCACATCAGGATCCTTACACTGCAGCCCAGCATCCTAAGCACCTTGGTGTTGGGGTGGTTTTGTGGCTCTGCTGGCTGCCCTCTGATCTTGCTGAAAGACCTCACTTTGTGACCAGCAAGGGATTTTCACCACAGAAAAGGAAAAAGCAATTTTTGCTCAGAGCCCCATTGAGAAGGACAGTCTCTAGCAAGGTAGTTTTGCCACATCTGCCTTTGGACATCCAAGTCAAAGCGGTGCTGTGGATACAGAAATGGCAGAGGATGAAAAACCATACAATTATGGCAAAGAAAAAGGGGATGGATCTGTTTGGATTGTGGATTAAAAATTCTGTGGCTTACCTATCATTCCACCTGAGCCAGATACAGGAGGAACTGGTGCCAGTGAACCTGCATCTCCATCTTCTCTCTGTTCCACAGCGTGCTTCATCCACCTCAAACAGCAAAGTTCTTCCTAGCCTGACACACTCAAGAGTCAGACAAGAGGCCACAAATTCATGTGAAGGAAAAAAGACTGTTTTCCTTCATCCCGTTTTGCCTTCAGAGTGAGGTTCACATGGCATGGGTGGAGATGCTGGTGCCGCAGTAGCTGCGGGGTGGGCAGCGTGCTGGCGAAGCTCCCTAGTGGCACCGGTGTCCTGATGCAACACTCGTGCAGAAGTCTGCGGTGCTGAGAGAGCTGCTGGGGTTGGGACAGGGAAGAACTGGCCCTTTTTGTTGCTGACAAGACAATTTCATCTGGATGCTCTAAAAGCTCTTGTGACATCCGCAGTTTTCCAGATGGATAATGAAAACCTGTGAGCAGGGGCATCTCGGCGGCTTTCAAAGTGTTTGCCTGTGGAGCTACGTCCATTGGTTTCGTATCTGCTGACAGGGCTTAATAATCATTATGCTGAGTGGAGCCAGCACTCAGGGAGGCAGGTAAAGCTGCTGCTGCCCTTGGGCTGAGGCACATTTCTCACTGTGCAGCGCAGAGATGCAGATCAGAGCTGTAGATCCTTGTCCCAATGAGCTGATTTCTGCCTCTTCTCCCAGGCTGTGGAGCTCTGCAGGAGCTGCTGGCTGGGTCTGCTCACCTCTTACTCAGAATCACCTCTGCAACATCTCATGGCACCCAGGGATGGTCCTGGGTCTGGCCCAGGGGCTGCGGTGCTTCCTCTGGGCTCATGTTTCAGTCCTGCTTTGGAAAGAGGAAAACGGAGCTGGAGTTTCCCACAATCAGCAGGTGCACGGTCCATGCGAATAAGCAAAACATGACTTCATCCAAAGCGCTTGTGCAATGATGTGCTCTTTTTCTGATTGATACTGGGGGTACTAATTAGCATGGTCTTACCTATTAAGCTATGATATATTTTTTTATTAAGAAGAGATGTCTGATACTATAAAAAAGGAAAGAAAACCCTCGTAATTTTGAGACAAAAATGGTCTAGGATCAATATTTATTCTTATTGATTTCTTAATTGATTTCTCTGCCTTTTTTTTCATTTGGGTTTTGGGTAAATTCCAATGCTTGTTCCCATGCACGCAGCAATGGGATGCTGCAGCAGGGCTGAGTACTCGGCAAGGGGCTCTGGTGCAGCGGGGCAGGGCAGGCACCCCTTCCCCTGGTGGGGTGTAATGCTGGGGAACCAGCTGCTGAGAGCTGCAAGGAGGATGTATGGAGTGCAGGATCCCTGTGCTACTCTGTGCTGGTCACCAAAGGTGCTCTGGGGCCAGACTCAGGGGCACAGCAGTTTGCTGCTGGAGAACTACTCAGTCTCTGTTTAAGTTAACTTGGTACATGCTTTTACACATCGTAGCTCTGGCTTCAGCATCACTGGTCATCCCTGGGGTTGTTGCAGCTGCTCTTCCTGTAGCACTAAGCAAGTGTGCAGACCTTCTTTCATCCTGCTCAGTCTTTCCAGCATCATCATCGTATATTTTGTTGTTGCCTTTTGCTAAGTTCCCTTGACATGCAGGAAGCTCCTGGCCCCTCCCCAGTGCTTGATGGGGACACCTCCTCCCTGTGCAGAGCATGGTCCCATTGGACACATTGGACTGTGTCAGCGGTGGCTTTCAGAAAGTATTACAGTTGTACCTGGCCCCCTAAACAGACACATATGAACAGCTTAGCTAGTTCAGTGGGTTTCTTTCATTTCCAAATAATTAATAAAGATGTTAAATAAACCCAGCCTTAATACCAGTCCCTGTGGTGAGTCTCTCTGGCTTAAAGCTTTGCCATATTTGTGCCGCCCAGACTGGCACTAGCAGAGAAGAGGCATGTAAATCAAATTTACTGTTGTTATTAATACTGTTGTATGACAGTGCTCATATCCAAGCCAGTCTGAATTAATTTTTCAAGGAAGTTTTTCCTGAGACACTATCAAATATTTTACTGAGCCCAAATATATTACAGTCTTCATTGACTAATTTTGTAATTCAATCAGGGGAAAATAAGGCATTGAAGGTAGTTCAGTGTGATTTGTTTTTATAGACCAACTGCTTCATCCTCTCAATTCCACTATCATTTAGGCTCTTAATTTTTTTTCTTAATATTTCCTTTGTTTTTTTTTTTTACTAGAAGTTTAAAGTTAGGCTCACTACTTTCTCCTGCTCATCAGCCAGGAGTACAAATACCAGTTGTGTGCGTATACATGTATATAAGGGGAAGTGTTCTTACAGGTTTACAGTACATGTGCATTCTTGACAAGTTTCTCAGCCTGGAATTAAATTGGTAGCAGCATCTAGCGATGTGACTTCTTGCCTTTTGGGCTGCTGAGAGCTTTTGCTGAGTATCCTGCTGTAGACTGTTGCAGGTATGTCCCCTCTGCATGTGGGACTGAGAGAGGAAATATTGCTGAATTTTCCAGTAAGGCTTTACTTAACTGTTATGTGCATTATTCAATTTTATTTCTCTCTGCTTTTTATGTATTTATTTTATTATTTTAAACGTTCTTCTGTCTCCTGTTTGCTCTCAATCTTGCTTGATCTAAAGTGTCGTGATAGAAATCGAAATTAGATACAGCCTGATTTCACTTCTGGGTGCCTGCAGAAAACCCCTTCCACTCTAGTGCTGCAAAACAGCTGGGTTTTGGATTTTTCTCCCCTCTTTTATGTTGTTATTTAGTTCTTAATAACAAAGCGTATGGTCCTCGCTATGTTTCTTTTTTAAGTTTATTATGTTACTGGTGTATTTAGGAGTGATTTGGGCTTATTATCTCTGCTGAAAGATCTCAAGTAATGCTTCTTGGCTGCTACTGTCTATTAATGTGATATTGGAGTTAATGGGATGTCAGCATGAGCCAAAACCCCTCATCAGCAAGGCACATGTATTCCACCCTGGCATATTAAAACTGAAGTTGTAAGGGTAAAGCAGGGCACCGTCCTACCTTTTGATATGGGTAGGTGAAGGCATTGATTTAAGTTCTGCTGAACTTGCTGTGATCAGGTCACACCAAAAAAAGTTGCTTCCTCTTAAATGCATCCCAACAGAGAAGCTAAAGCCTGTGTTGGGTTTAGGGATGCTTCAACAAAGGGCATCTCACTTGGGTTGGCTCCTGCCAGAGCTTTGCTGGGGTTTCAGCCAGTAGTTTTAGGGACCAGTCATATGGGCAGGTTTTTTGTTAATCTCTCAATCAGGAAGGAGGTTCTGCTTTTTTGCTGAAAGAGGATAGGTGCTATTAAACTTTGTTGTTTGAGTCTTCCAGTAATGTGCTACTGGGCCTTTGTATGCCTGCCAGATGCCTTTTAAAAAAAAAATTATTTGGATGAGACAAAAGCTGGCATTTATTTACGTACTGCTAGACAGCTCTCAGAAAGCTGTGTAAGCTTTTTTTTGTGAGAGGTACCTTACTTCAAATTCCTGGTTGCTCTGCTGACACGTGGTCCAGCAACCTGCTTTGATACCAACCTTTTGAAACCCTCCTGGGTGCCAGTGGGGAGGCAGGGTGCTGCCTGAAACTGTGCCTTGATAATAAATCCTAATTTCCAACCAGTGGCAAAAATCTGTTTTCCCTGGATCAGGCTTTACCCTTAGATTTTTTTACCTGTCTGTGGTTCTCAAAGCCATCAGGCTTTTGTGCAAATTCACAAATTACAGGTCCTTTAATATCCTCCATTCTTAGCAGAGAACCTTCAGTCTTGAACTCAGCACTTGAGAGCTTTTCCCAAGAGCCATTTCCAAGTATCTTACTTACAGATGTCAGTGCTAAGCTGGCATGTACACGCAAAGCCTCGTGTGCTTTGGGACCTCCAAGGTCTCTTCTATTGCACATGTGTCTTCTGAAAACTTTATGGCACTTGCACCATCCCTATCTACTGTGTGTTTTGGACAGCATGGAGCTTTATGACGTGCAAAGGCTTTGTGACGTTCACAATTGGAAGATGAGAGGAAATGACATGGAAGGATGAGGGAGAGGTGATGCAGTAGCCCAGGTGCTTATCTGACAGCCTAATGCTTTGTGTCACCCTTGCCAAAGCAGGTAGGGAAGGAGGAACCTTCTTCTCTCTGAGGGCTTTGTGTGTGCAGAGCACAAGCATCTGTGTGCGTGTGTGCACAGACATTGCCGAGGAATAAAGGTAGGGAGATGCTTTATGAAGCTGTTAGTAGCTGATGGTAAGTGCCTATTTATCTGCACTGAGCTGCCGAGCCTGGGAGCGGCTGGAGGGAGATTTGCTGTCGAGTAGGCTCTTTAAGGATAAATAATCTTGCCTGGAATTCGTGCTAATGATTTCCTAAGTGTGCTGGTATGTGTTGAGCGGAGGAGAAGGAGGGAAGGCAATGCTTGCATCTTTTTTTGGGCTGTGAATGAGGAAGGCAGGAGGAGGGAGCAGCAAGCGTTTCCCATTTTGGTTAGCAGTGTGGGAGATGGAAAGTTGGTGGCTGAATCTTGATGTCTTTTATTGGTCTAGTAAGCACAGTAGCTATGGGACGTGTGTGGCCCATGGATGTGGCTGCACTGAACATGTTGCAGTCCTTGAGACTTTCTACTGAAGGATGTTGTCTTGATAAAGAGGTCGGTTGATAAAGAATCCAGCACAGCTCTGTCTAAATTATTGAGAAGCTACCTGCGACTGTCATCATCAGGTAGCAATGAAACCAAAGCAAAACACACAACCCCATCCCTCAGGAGCTAAAGGCTGTCCTATGCTAGTGCAGAGCAAGGTGGACTGCATGGGAGCCTGCAGTTACTGACTTCATGTCTCCATCACACTTCAATCAGATTCTACAAAATTATCTCAGCACGAAATTAAATTCAAATCTTCAGACCTGTACTAAACTCATCAGTCCAGAGCCTGGAAGTAGGTGTGCAGACTCCTGTGTGTTTTGAGTGAGCAGGAGCACTGTGGGCAGCGTTCCCTGCGTTCATGCCTTGTGTGGCAGCTGCTGAGGAGCAGGGAGTCAAACATCTCATGGTACCAAAGCAAGCCTTCAGGATATAAAGATGTAATCTCCTAGAGGTCATATGCTGAGGGAAATGTTTCTAGTAAATACTGGCTCTTAGGGGATAAAGAAATGAGCAGTCCCCATCTCTTTGAGGTAGCTTATCCCTGTTTCTGGATCTATCACAAATGCACAGATGAGGCTTTTGCTGTGATTGTGCCTTTCCTTCTGCTGCAGACACAGGCAATGTGGGCTGGGAGGTGGGGAGACACTGTGTGCACACTTCTGGAGGAGGGAGCTTTCATCAGCTGTGCCAGCAGCTCCAAGCTCCACCATCTCTGTGGTACTTTTTGGGTGAGCTCCTCTTACCAGATCAGCTGAGCTTAACTGAAAAAGCAGCTGGTGGATAATTTCATTAGTGGCTACCTGTTGCAGAGGATGTGTGTGTGTCAGCGTTTTTCTAAGCATAGGAATTTAAAAAGTAGCAAAGGGAATTAATAGACAAATCCTACTGAAATTCTTCTAACACCCTTCGCCAATCCTGAGTTTAAAGCCTAACAACTGCTGAGGTGTGTATGATGGGAGCAGGGGATGGTACTTAATAAAGTGTTTCACTAACTAGAGAAAAAGGGCTTTACTCACAGTAACTCAGAGCAGGTTAGTTTGTATGAGAGGAGAAGATGGAGACAGATGGCCTTGGGGATTGAGATGCTGTGACCAGCAGCTGAATGAGCCATCCAAAGCGTGCAAGGGGTTAAAGGCCATCCAGGCAGAAATGACACCTCGTACACTGTTAAAATACCAAGACTGGATTTTCATTTATCCTCTGCTAACAAGTGCACCTTGGATAGTTCATCAACTTTGTTGGAACAGTTTTTACAGAGGCTTAATGGCACTAATCACTGCAGACTCCCTCCACAGCCATCCGGCTGGGGTAGGATCTTCATTAGGCAGATGCAGAAACCTTTGGAGTTGTGTCTTTATCACCACTGACTGTAGAGAGAGCCTCAGGGACATGCATCAGACTTGCTTAAAGGCTGGGAGAGCCAAAGATGAAAGCATGCTTAGGGTAAACACATCCCAAAATGCTGTCCTGAGCGTATTCCTTGAAGAGCGAGCAAGTTTGTTGACCACCCTTGTGGCCTTTGTTCAGCATAGGCTTGCCACAAAGTGGCATGTATGGGTTTTGGGAGAAGTCTAAGCATATGCTCAGTGTCTTTTGAGATGCATGTGCCTGGCAGATCTCTCTGGCATCTGCCTGTGAGAAGTGCTTCCCGCACTCTTTCACTGTTCTCATTGTTGGGGATTGTTATTATTAAACTTTTTTGTTATCATGTCGGCTACAAGAGATGAGGTATGAAGGAGGATACATTATCACAGCCTTCTGCAGGCAGCAAAAGGGAAAAAAATAAATTAGAGGTGTTTTCAGAAGGTGAATTGACAAAGAGCAATTGCTTGAACTTCAGGAAGATTAGTAGAGGGGTTAGGAAAGTTTTGGGAGAGTAGAGGAAGATGGTGTCCAGCATGGGGGGATTTAGGGCTTGGAACAGAGAAGTGGAGCCAGATTTCCAAGAGGTTTTGTGTGCTGCGACTCTGAGGGCCCCCTATGCTCTGTCCTCTCTCTCAGGAGCTTGCCTTGCTGGCTGCTTTACTGCCTGGTGTTAAGCACTTGGTTCAGTTCTTCTCTTAATAACCCCATGCCTCGCCTGGGGAATTACCAAGTACCCTTTAGCACAAGCCCTGGGCTCGTGCCCAGCCCCAGGAAGGCTCGCACGGTGCGTTCTTGGCAGCTGACTTACTTGCTACTTGGATATTTCTCTCCCGACAAGAGCAGCATGTACGGATTTTCCGCTTACCGCTCTCTGTGCTCTGGTTGTTCCCTGAGCCCAAGTTAGTTACGGCAGCTTTCAGCACACCCTGCGTAGATCATCGCACTGGCGGATGCATATATTTCATGCAGGAAAAGCTTTTCTTTTTTTTTTGTTTCCTGGAGAATGAGTGAATTAAGCCATGTGTTTACTACCGCTTGAGCAAAGCGGTCCCAGGCTGGGCCACAAGATACATGGCTGGTGTTTAAAATTAAGCAAGCAAACATCAACATAGAAACTAAGAGAGGGAGAAGGAGTCTGGGTAATGGGATTACATCCACGCTAATATGACCTTGGAGATGATCTACTGCTCTGTGGGGATTTGGGGAGTAATGCATTTGATAGCAACATCTGAGAGGGTGTGCATTTATCTGCACATATTTATATCCAAGCATACGTATTTGTGTGCATGTGCACAGTGTTTATTCTTTCAGTTTATACTGGGGTGTTCTGTGTTCATCTCCAGCTCTGTGTGACCCAGGGATGTGTTGCAAGCGATGCTGCGGGATCCTCCTGTAGTGGATTCAGATGTTGCAAGGGTTTAATGCCTTCTCCTTTGAACTGCCACCTGAAAAGCCTAAACCAAAAGCATTGCACCCCTGAAAGTCAGAACACAGTGGCAACCCCCCCAGGCACTAGATCTTCACCCCTTAGTCTCTGTTGGTGCCAGGAGGGGAAAGAGATGTCAAAGGAAGGAGCTGCTGTCTGCTAATGTGCCCTCTTTGTGGCTTTATTAGTGTGAAGAGCAGCAGCATCTCTTATCTCAGCTCTTGGGGTACCACACATCAATTGCTGAGATATCCAAGGCCCTGGCTCTGAATGGAGAGACTTCCAGATCAGAACCAGCATTGTGGATACCTGTCAGTGGTCAGAGTGCTGTGGTGTTGGGCAGGCTATAAATCATGAAAATATTTTTTATAATTGGCAGTTACATTAGAAGTGATGATGAAGTAGAGTTACAAGGAAATGGATCCAGCAGTTTACAGACAGGCAGAGTGGGAGAAATGCAGGGTTTTCCCTTTAAAAAAGCTTCACTGGAGAGCTGTTTCTCTGGGTCAGGATATCCAGAAATGTCAGGGGTGCTCACCATTCCCTCTGGACTCTGCAGAGCGTAGCTTTGCTTTAGGCAACAGCGGTAGGTTTTTGCCTTTTCCCCTTTTTTCCAAGGTAATTTCTTTTTTTTTCTAGAGGATGTGTGAAAATAACCTTTAAGTAGCAAAAGGAAAAAGAGACAAGTTCATTGTTTAGGGGAAAGGACAGCCTTGGGTGATGTGGGAACTTTGTGTGAGGGTGGGATTTGCTCAGGGAGAGAAGGCAGCTCTTCCCAGTCTTCCTTGGAAATAAAACTGGTGTGAAGGGAATGGGATGACAATGAGAATGAATGCTCTAAGGGCTTGTGTGACTACTGAAGCCCTGGAGTGGATGTAGTTTCCTTTGAGGTTGCTCTAGGTACTTTATGGGGACTTACCCTGATGGAGAACATTGCTTGAGAGTGACCAGCTAGGCCCTACCCAGAAGCATCTTTGCCACAGCTGGTTTATCTCCAGTCATTCATCGCCTCTACATCCACAACCCTCTGGCCAGCTTTCAGCTCCACAGGTCCTTTCTCGTGAAATGCAGCTTTTTACCTTTTATTTTGACACAGTTGGGTGGGAGAAGGTTGTGTATCTAATATGATATTTAATGTTGAGGGTCTATTGCAATGCTTGTTCCCTTCATGTCCCGAATCTTCTGGCAATGGTACCACCTGCACCAAGCAGGTCATTTTGCTTGTGCTGCCCAGATATGGCAGATAGAGATGTCTTCCTCCCCCTTAACCACAGAGGTGGCCCAGCTTCAGTGAGATGAATCTTGGTCTGCCTGTGGTTTCCTAATCACCGTGGCATGTAGCTGGGCTGTTGATGCCGGAGAAAGACACCATTACTTTGTGGGATAATGAAACCTGCCTGGGCTGAGCTGGCTTAGATTTGAGCTATCATCTCATAGAAGGCAGCAGCCCTGATAAGCACCTCTCAGCGATTGTGGGTTGATGTGGAGTGGTGGGCCCTGCTGCCGTCTGAAAAAGGGACTTTGAAAGAGCTGTTTTGGGGCTGCTGGATAACCCCTCACACTCTGGGCTCATCTCTGGACCGGCTGCACCTCCCTGGAGACAGGTTGTAGGCAGCATGTAGAGATGAATCTTTGTGGTCTATAAAACACACAATAGAAGCTGCTCTTCCTATCCAGGCAATTAAAATGCCTACTCTATGCATAAAAAGAGTCTAATAATAATAATAATGGTGAAGTTAATGAGATTTCAGATGTCTTTGCAAACTGGCCTAGGTTTTTTTAAGTTCAAAGATGTGTCGTTTTGCAGCCCCTGTGAATTAGGGAATTTTCTTCCCTCAAGTGCTTCAGGCTGTAATGAAGGTTGAGCATCCCCAATCAGGCAAGCCTGTGCTTGGGAATGTCTCATCCCAAGGGAAATAGGCATTAGTCAAAATGCAGTCCGGAAGGGATGAGAGCAAATTTGCAAAACATTTTGCCTGACGCTTTTTGGAAGGAATTCAGAGAAGAGCAACTAAAATGATTAGGGTTCTACAGGGAATGTATTATAAGAAAAGATTAAGAAAAAGAAAAGCTAAATATATAAAATGCAGCTAGACCAGAGTGAAGGGGAAGCGATCCCCAGCGGTGCATGTTTAGAAGAGTTGAACAATGGAGAAGTAAAAAGACTATTTAGGATGCCGGAAGGAGGACATGGGGTGTATAGAATCAATTAAGCAATCAACGTATGGGCTGCATATCTAGATCCCTTTTCCAAAGGAAAGTAATAAGAGGAGCATGGAGGAGTCTCTGAAATGGGTGCAGTGGCCAGTTTCAAAAGAAACTTTTGAGCCACACTGAGGGGGGAGACAAGGAGTGATTACCCTGTGGTGCGTGGGTGGAGATGTCCTCTGTGAGGTCCCTGTGTGGTGGGATTGGGGTATGGAAACCTCCTGGCCTTGCTGGGTTTCTGCTTTCTCCTTAGAAAGTGCAGAGGGGTGGCTGGGCATCCCCTGCCCAACCCCGGACCGCCTTCTCCCTTCCCTGCTGCTGTGCTGGTGCATGAAATAGCAACCTGTAAGGTGTGATAGGGATGACTGGCTGCAGTCTCCCTGCCTTGGCTGATTAATTAACTCTTCAGATTAATTTCCTTTCTGATTACCGCTTGATTAATTCCTCCTAACTCTGCGAGACCTCCTCACCACTTAATCCTCTTTATAAGCCCTCAGAGCGCGATGCTTGAAGTAAACATCAGGCAAAAAAAAAAAGGCAAACACTCTGAAATGCGAACATGCCATCACCACGATGGGGCCCCCTCTTGCACCGGGACCCAGCAGCCGTGGGGCTGCCCCACAGCACCCTGCCCCAGGGGCTCCTCCATGGTCCCCTCTCCTCCTTGCGCTGAGCCCTGCATTTTGCATTGGTTCTCCAGCGTGTCTGTAGCAAATTGCACGATTGCACTTGTTGAGCCTGATAATTAGTGACAATATCCCAGTAATTTGCAAAGGGGGCAGGAGGAGGGAGCTGTGTTCAGCTGCGTTCAGCAGCATGAGAGGAGGGTTTTTTTTTCTCATCGCTTCATTAATGGGAACGTTGGAACTCATAAAGCAGCTTTTGATGTATGCAAGAGCACAAGATACTGCCAGCACGGCGGGTTGAGCCAGGCATCAGGGCTTGTGCTGTCTCACCATTAGACCAGTGCATGGGGCAGGTCCGAGAGACATGGGGATGGCAGGAGCCACCAGCGTGGAGAAGAGGGGCCGTAGGTGAGTGGGGACACTGACTTGCAGATGGTGGTGAAGGCAATGGGGTTGGAGCAAGCTGGGTAACCAAACTGAGCCTTGTCTTGAGTCTGGGCAAAATATGCGTGCAGAAAGCAGCAACCCTGATCTGCTGGGGTTTTTAAATTTAATTTTTATTTTTATTTTTTGTTCCTGGGTATCCATTCCCAAAGGTGTCTAGATTCTTTAATAAAATAGAAGTAAAAACATTACTTGTGATGAGAAAAGAAATGCAGCCAAATGAATCCCCAAACAGGACTGAAAGCTTTTCCCCTGTCTTTCCTATGCTCAGTAACCCAGTGCATACCCCTGGGAAACGTAACATTTAAAGAAGAACAGCACTTTCCTGGACATTATTTTTGAGGAATTTTTTGTGGTTGGAAACAAAGCTGTCGTATACACTAGCTAAGTCCGAGTGAATTTGTTTTTCTTGTGACCTCAGCTGCAACGGACACAGCAAGAGTATTTTGCACCTAAGAGCCAAGCTTGCTTTTTGTTTCGTGGCTGTACAGCGTGTCATGCATAAACGTGACCCAAACTAATGAATTTGGCTGAGTTTGAACTACCCAGTGGAAGAAAATAAGAAAGATGGTGTGTGGATAGAGGCACAGGCAATGATTTATTTCTGTGTTGACAGACAGCACAAGCAGCTTTTGGAGGTTTTTGGAGCCGATACTGTTCCCAGCCTGCAGCCTTTGCTGTGATAGCCCTGCACAGCCCTGCCCTGGTGTAACGCTACGGTTGTGATACTTGAATCTGTCTTTAGATTTGTTGGAACTAAATGACTCTGATACAGGAGATTGGGCTGCACACAGAGAATATGCTGTTCTCATATACATGGCATTAAGCGCAACCCTCCAAGATTACCAAGGAACAGCACACAGGCTGCAGCCAGTAATCTTGGGCCATGGAGTCGCTTGAGTCCGAGCTTGTTTTCCTCTATGTCACTGCCTCTAAAACATACTCGTTTTGGCTGTGCAAGCTGTATTCTAGGTGGCATATGATGAATTACAACCGTGCTCTGCCACGTTGGCGTGGACATGCATAAGTCCACAAACCAGCTGGGAGCTCCCTTTGGTCCAATATACCAGCTCCTGAATTGCAGGAATAGTTTAATGGTACTATTTCTGAACTGGTGTGATGACATTCCTGCCCTACCAGCGTGGGGTGAGGAAGGGATGGAGTCTTCCTGGTAGCCCACACCTGTGGGAGCTGGCAGCACTGGAGCTGTGTATGGCTGAGATTTCTGGCCAGGGAAGTCCCATGTCCAGCAAATGTCAGGAGAGTGGGGGATTAGAGGACCTGAGCTGTGCCTCTGGCTTTGCAACAGACTGAGGCTTCAAGCCTTGCTGCCCTCCTTGTAGCCAATTTGTACTGGAAGCAATGGACATGTACAACCCCTGCAAAGCTCCCTGGTTTCTGGGCACTGGAGGTGCTACCATGGCAAGGGCAGGAATTTGTTCTTTTTGTCTGAAACCTGCAGAAACCTCCTTTTGGGTGTCAGCAGGGCAGAGCCCTACATGTGTGAGTTTTGTAGGTTAAGCACATCTTTCATTAGGAAAGAAATTCCCTTTATTTTCCTTTTAATCTCTAGTATTAAAGATTTCCTGCCAACTGATCTCTAATTTCTACGAGGAATGGAGGAGAGCAAATAGGAATCTTTGATCTCCTTTGCTCCACCTGCCCTGTCCTTCCATCATCTTTAGGGCTATATTTCCTTGGCCACAAAAAAGTCAATATGAAAATGAGAGGACAGGGGGGAAAAAAACCCCAGGAGTTTTTTGTAGTGGTGAAGGGAGCATGTAGACCAGCAGCAAACAGCATTGCATCAAAAAGTCAGAGTTGTTGCCACTTGCATGAAGAACACGGACTGCTTTCTCCTGATTCCTGTGGCATCTGCTGCATGTCAGACTGGGAGGGGAGGTATTTGTGGGGCAGCTGTGTAGGTACAGGTCAATACAGGATTGCAGGTTGTGCTTGTGGATGTGTCACTGCTGAAAATGTGTGTGGCCTCTTCCAAGCCCATTTGGCACCTTGGCATCACCCCAGGAGATGTGATGGGTCACAGCCTGAGTCTAGAGCAGGTTGCTGAGCCCTTTGGAGGTGCAGCACCTCTGTCATGATCAGAGGCTCTCAGGACAGGGCCAGTTCCCTGAGGCTGGCAGGGAACTGATGCTTTCTCCGTCTGTCCTTCCTGGAGCGTGACAAGGTAGCTTTGGGGTCACATCTTTGGACCTTGTCCCATGGCTCATTCTGGGCTTGACACACGTGTTGCAGGCGTTACTGCTGAGGAGCTTAGCTGGGTTTCAGGCTGCTTTAGAGGGAGCCTGTCCTAAGTCATGGAGAGTGTGAAACCTGGAGGGAGGGCAGCTAACAGTGGGAAGTTCCCCAGGAGGTTCTCTCTGGGCTAGCAGTATCGTCTGGATCAGAGGAAACGAACTTCTGAAAAGGTGAAAAAGGAGCGGAGGAAAAAAAAAAAAATTGATATTCTGGCTATATCCTGAAAATCTAGCCAGGAGCAGGCGGAATAGGGCTTGGTGGAGCAGCGCTGGCACATGTTTTTGGTTTTCTACACAGCTTGGAAACCAAAGCAAGAGAGAGATGAAAGGCAGATTTGCGAGGAAGGTGGTAAGTCTGGGGGAGAGGGGGGAAATAACAGATCGAAAAGGATGGATGGATGGATTTCTAGCTCCTGCAGAGGATCCAAATATGCACATAAATTACTTTGAAGGATGAAACTATAGTTTTAAAAAGACATTGCTGCCAGAATTCCCAGAAAAGGTGCTTCAGTGCCCAAGGAAATTTCTCATTTTGTAAGGTGACCAGAGGGTGAATGTACAATCCTTTCGGTACCGCATTGTACCAGAGCCTCCTGCGCACTCCCCTCCCTCCATCCCTCGCCCTTAGGCGACTTCAACTCTGTAAAGATGAGTTAGCGCATGAATGATGTGGTAGGATTGCAGCCTAATCAGATCATTACTGCAGCAGTGAAGGAATATAATTTCCCATCCACAAGCCACCACCTCTTTCAGCATCTTCTTTATTTCTAAATAATTTTTTTTTTTTTTGCTGTGTTGTCAAAAATGAAGCCGCTCTGTGTAAAAGGCAGGAAGAAAAGTAAGCCAAGTTTAGACAGCATGTAAAGTGCTTTTTTTTTTCAGAACTGAACCCAAGTAGACCCTAGATGGTTTGAAATCCAATGCTGAGACAAAGGGACAAAAGTCTTTGCTACCAACCAAATAATATTCCCCTACACCCTGAATCCAGCTACTGGACTTGTATGTCTGTTTAGCACAGTGGGCTCTTGTGGACAAGGGCTACAGAACCAAAGGGATGGGAAGAAGTGAGTGTGTCTAAAAAACCCCAAAACATATCAAAAACCCATTGCTGCTGCTGTAGTGGTGTGCTGGCTGGCTGAAGACACAGTTAATAGCTTTGCTTTCTCTGGGGCGCGCTTAGCACCTGGTCTAGCACTGGGTTTCAGCCAGTGGTCTGCAGCACTCTGACTGTCTCCATCCCCAGATATCAGCTCTCCGAGGGATGTGAGGTTGCTTGTTCTGCTGTCTCCTACCTCTGGCTTTGCAGGTAATCCACAGGTCATCTTATCAGCTACTTTGGAAAGTATTTTAGTTACAATATCATACTAATTCCATAAACACAAGCTGGAAGCTGCACATGTCACTAAATAATGTTGTATGGTGTTATTCGTAGTCTCAATGAAACAGTTGAACCAGGACATATGCAGCCTTTTAGCAGACAGTGGAGTGCTGCTATTGCTAATTTTTGGGGAAAAACTGTCATTTCCCACATAGAAAAGAAAGTTTGCATGTGACGTTGGAGAAACTCTAGAGCTGTGAAAGCCTGGCAGAACTTTTTTTTTTTTTAGGAGCCCACAGATGGAAAAGAGCTCCAAACTATCTGCTAGTACGCAGCTTCGTGTGAGTGGGAAAACTGCCATTGCATGAACCATCCACAGCGTTGAGTTGCTGATGCACACTGATTTAACAGGCTTGCTCTTAATAGCCTTGCCTAGCTTGTGATGCAGCTTTTGGGGTAGAAATTGTAGTCTTTTATGCAGGAGTCTTGCCCTGCTGCAGGTAGGGTCCCAGACTGCAGATCAGCCCTGGACCATCATGCTATGGGACCTACTTGGTGGAAGCCTGTGTGCGTGGAGCTGCATCCCTGTGTGTGCACCATCAGATAATAGAGTTAGAAGGGAACTGTCCTAGTGGAAGTACAGGGTTCTATGTTTTAAGGCATCTGCTGGAAAAGGTTGTGGGTTTGCTTGTCTGTTTTTAATGGGCAAGAGTAAGAGGCTGGAGTGGGGAGATTCTGCTGGGTGGCTCAGGAGTGCTCTGCCTACATAGAGCTGTCTCAGCAGCATCACCATTCCCCACTTGAAATGCTAAATTATTCTTCTCTTCTGTTGTGCAATTGTTTTATGTGCTTTCCTCAGCAAAATCAATCAAGAATTGATAATTTAAAAGCTCTTGTTTGCCTTTTTCACTCTTGAAGGAGAAAAAAGAGAAGAATAAAGCAGAAGGCAATGCCACAAGTAAAGGATCGTGTGGGATGCAGAGCTGAGCACCACCTTTCATGTCTATGGGGTCTGAGGGTGATCGTTGCTTGTGCTGGTGAGGAGGGTGGTCTCTGCTGCTGACTCAAAGGTTTGTCCTTGCTGCCCACTCCAGGGGTGAGAACATGGGCTGTGAGCACACCAGCAGGGAAAAACAGACTCAACCTTGAAAGGTACCAGGCATGGTCATCTCTAGCAAAATTATCAGAGTATGAGAGAGGGCAGAGCATTGCCAGGTTTGTGCTTTTCTGCATGAAGAGTGCCATGGGAAGAGAGCGATTCAACCAGGCAGGTAGAAGGAGAAAGCTGGGTCAGCTGCCATCCCTGCTTACACTGAAAAAGAAATACCCTGTGGCAACATATTCCACACTTCTGAGCTTGAACCCTGCCTGCATGCCTGTTGTCACGCACCCCCACACATGTGGGAGTGTGTCCTCCTGCCTGCCCACCAACTTTCCCCCAGCTACTGATGCCCTGTGGGCACACGTCCTGTCTCCATCCCATCCCACCACCTCCATGAAATCCTCCCTGAACTGCAGGGAGGACATGGGAGGAAGGAGCTGTGTCCCCTGGGAACTACCCTATTTTGGGGAAAAAAAGCATTATTGTCTTCAAATGTAGACAAATATTATTGTTTTATAGAAATATGAATTGAATAAGGAGACACTGCTTAGATAGCTAAGTGGATAAATACTTGGATGCTGTAAATAATTATGTAGACAGATGGCTGCACAACCAGACCATAGACATGGATGATATTAGGGTGCTCTTGTAGAGTAGGAGAGATGCACACTAGTTATATTGCCCTGATCCTGCTCTGAACTGTTTGTCCCATTCCCTGATGCTCCTCCCAGAGCACTCATTTGTATGGTGAGCTGTTGCTTCTTCTGGGGAAGGCTCAACTTGTAGTCTCCATACTCTGTCGCTTTCCAAGCATTGTGTCTCCAATTTGGAGAGCCGCCTTGGAAGATATAGCTGCTTAAAGCCAGGAGAACCCATTTGTGAAACAGCCAAACTCAGACATGCCTCCAGTTCTGCTGCTGTGGATTCTCGATCCAGCAGGACAAGGGGAACTGAGCTGTGGGGAAACCAGCCTTGGTGGCTGTCTATGTCTCCAGTGCTTGTGTACCTGAAGCATCTGCTATGCTGCTTCCTCTGCCTAGTGGGGTTTTATCATTTAGCAGATGGTCTAGAAATGCAAAACAAAGTCTGAGTGAACTGTTGACATCCTCTGTAGGCTGTACAGAATTTGATTTGAATAGTTTGTATTTGTCCTGGGTGTTTCAAACTATACTTTGGGGAATTTGGCTGGGAAGGTCTGGAGAACTGGCTGGCTCCCAAAGCTTTCCCATTACAGATTCTCCTCCCTCAGTTTTCAGCTGTTATGGTTCTGCTCATGATCTGAAGCAGAAAAGCAGTAGTTGCTTAAATAGAGGGATGTGAGATTCTTGTGGTTTCCTAGAAAGACTAGGGTGTTCAGCTTGGCTCTAGAAATAGGAAAAGTTGATGTGGGTGATACTTCTTCAGAGCAGTTCTTGTCTTCTTTCTGGTGCATGACTTTTCACTTTTTCTGCCCTGGCTTTCTGGTATAGAGCTTTCTGCTCTATCCCACTTGACTCAGTCTCTTGGGAAATAGTTGTTACTGGATGGGTCAATAGCTGATGGGGTTCAAAGCATAGCCCATGGTGAGTTGAGTGATTCTGAGAGTTTCTCTTAACCTCTTTATTAGTTTTCTGGTTGCAGTTTAGCCAAGGATATAGCTCAGCACATGAATTCATTATGTCCAGTCTCTTCTTGTGCAAGAAGCTTTCCATTCTCACTTACCGAAGCCCACATGAAGGAAAGCCAGCAAGATTCCATTACCACTTTACCAACCACCTGCTTGTTAGCAGAGAAGGGCCAGGACTTGACCATGCTACCAAGAACAGACTCTACTCCCACCTTCAAAGTTGTGACTGATTGTGAGTAAAGCGTGAAAAATAACCTAGATTTCCCCTTTTCAGGCCTTCCTTTGACAGGCTACAGGTGAAGACCTGTTGTTTCATAGCACTACAAGGGTTCTGTTAAATATAGCAGAGCCATGCAACACCCCCACGAGCTGGATATTCAGGCTGTTCCTTGCTGCATGCTGAACGATGAACGTGGTGAATCAGCTTGTTCTTGCTGCTGTTGGGCAGAAGATGCTCGCTATCTTTTTGTGTCGTCCTTGTGAGAAGCATGTTTGGGCTGGACAGCACTCATGCATCTCCTGGTGAAGACTCATCTCAGCCACAGAAGAAAATGCTGGGCTGATTCATTGGGGAAATATCGCAAGGTTCATTTTCTCTATGGTGCCTTCAGATGGGCAGTGGCCTGCAGAAGTACCCCTGGATCCACCTCTTGGTTTATATCAGTTCTTTTGCCATTCTCATTAGAAAATATGCTTTTGAAGAACTCAGTACTTCCAAAAATATGTTCTGTGGGTCTTCTGATCCCATCTTGCCATGATTTTTCTCCCCTCACCTCCCACCTTTCTCCCATCTCTTGTTGTACCACAGCTGCAAAGGAAAGGAGCAGCTCCCTGCACTGTGCTGCTAATGGGGCTGCAGATTGATAGCCCTTGGTTGCAGAAACACTTGTCAGGGGCTTGACAGGCCACTCAAGGGTGCCTGATGTTGCAGGCTGGAGGTGGAGGGAGGGAGCCAGCGAGCTGTGTGCTTGCGCTTTTTATGACCCTTCTGGTGGGACTGGTAGGTAGCCTGGCATAGCAACCACTCAGGGCATTTACTAAGATTTATGAATTTGTAATTTTCAGAGGCCCTGAAGCAAAAGTGTCTTTAATTAAATTTTGATTCTCTCCCCTCCTTCCCCCTTCCCTGCCTTCCCCCTCCCCATTCTTGTCTCTGCCTGTGGTTTGTTTACTGAGACCTAGCAAGGCTTTTGGAGAACAGGTAGGAGTCTTTGAGCATAGCCAGGAGGAGCAGAGGACTGCAAAGCAAATGAGCAGATGGCAGATATGATAAAGCAGCCCCCAGCTGACTCTGCCAAGCTCAGAGAGGACTCTGTGATGCAGTTCAAGGGTCCCACAGTAAGAGCTTCCTGCATCCCTCTGCTCCGGACACAGATTTGGCAAGGTGTCCGAGAGACTGATGGCCAAGCTGTGTTCCTGTGCTCTCATTTGCCTGGTGCTTGGATCCTGGCATTGCTTAGTGCTACCTGGAGAGGGGTGGTGCTGGGGACCAGACGGCCTTCTGTTGCTCTGCATTGCCCTGCTGTGGCTGACATGCATGTGGGGCCATCTCTCGAGTGGTGGCCCCATCTAGAGGGGGAGCACAAAACCAAAGGAAAGGAGTCAGCCCCCATATATTATTGCTTTGTTTTTCTTTAAAGAAAGTTCTAGAAGAATAAGATGAGAAATTGGCCTGGCCTCTGTGGTATACTGTCAGGGGAGTAGGGATGGGTCCCCCAGGAGTTGTTGACTTGGCATTGCCTAGGACTTCCCTCATTGCCAGTCTTATTTTGTGATCCCTCCCCAGCCACTGACTCAGTGGCAGTGTCCCTGCCCAGCCAAGTGATTTCAGCCCTGTGAATAGATTTCTGTCAACCCACTCAGCCCTAAAAAATTGCAGTTAAAAGGCTCTAGAGACATAATTGTCTGAGTAACAGCAGTGGTGATTTCCTTGAGAGGTAGGATTAAAAGTGGCTCTGTTCCACTACTTCTGCAGAGACTAGATAGCTGCTTCAAGAAAGGCACTTGGTTGTGGTCCAGGTGCTTCCACCACTGCAGCTCTCCCTGCTTCATGCTGCTTTCCAGTTGTGTGCTTGTGGTACCTGCACATTCAAGCATGGTCCAAATGCTGCTACCAGTCTGATGGGTGCCTCCATGCAGGTGAATTTGGGAATGGGCTTGGTAGGGTCTGCTGCAGAATGCTCTGGCAGCCTGGAGTAGGCTTTGTGCAAGGGGCAATTGGCCTGATGCTCAGCAGACGTGCTACTCACAACTAGAAAGTCACCAGTCTTGTGCAAGCTCCCTTCTTTTTTCTTTTCTTCCCTCCTTCCCTCCCCCTCATCACCGTACTGTGGGTGAGGATGCTGTTTATCCTACTCACTCCTCCTTGCTCCCTCAACAGTGCAGGTGGAGAAGTCACTTGACCTCCATACATTTTCAGTTCTGGCTTCCCAGTGTGGATGCATTGTTGTGTCTCGTCGTGAGCTACACAGCTGTAAAGCAAGGGAAGTCTTTTGGGGGCATGGGGTGTGGAGCAGGGAGACAGCACTTAGTCATGGAGGTAAATGCTGAATGCGCCTCACCTTTCTCTGCCCTTGTAGCTTGTAGACTAATGCAAGGCAACTTCCCTCCCACCTGCCATCAGGATGTTGAAGAAGTAGCTTTGGGGTATGATGTGGAATATGTGTAGGGAGACAGGGATTTGGCTGGTGATGACTTTTACACTCTCATGCTTTAAAAGCTGCTGTCTGACATTGCAGGAATCAGCAGAATAGAAAAGAGACTCTGAAGATCCTGCCTCAATGTCCCTTCTTATTATCAGGCCATTGCTTGTGGCAGCTATGCTTGGGATGACTGTTGTGATGCCCAACCTTTTGCATCCTTTCAAGAGTCCCCTTCTTCATGCAACAGCCTGCCTGTAGGAAGACTTTTGGTTTTATTCTCCTGCCTCTAGGGCTGGCACCATGTTCAGGTGCCTCCTGTCTCACGTGGAGCTTCATATAACTCATCCTCGTTCCCAAACACGTGATGCAGTGTGTTCATCTGGTTAACTCCCACCCTTCATTTCTTTTCTGAAGCTGCTCTGTTGCACTGGTGTCTTCCAGCCAGAGGCTAGGATCCTGGTTAGGTCCTGATGTTTTAAGGACAGAGGTGGATCTGGGGTTGATGCCCCTCAAAGGAGCTGGGAGATGAGATGTGCTCTGCCCCAACCTCCACACTCGCACTGGGCACCAGCTACTTGTTTCTCAACCGGAACTGGTAGATGCTGCATTTCTGCAGACCAGCCTGTCTGCTTTAGTTGACAATTTATGCTCTTGCTGCATAAAACCTCTCATCTTGAAAAGCATTGGTGTTGGGCTGAGAGGGTGGCAAGAGGCCGAGTGCTTCTAGCTGGATGCCAGAGGACTTGCAGAGGAGGAAGGTGCTAGGAGGTATGAGACAGAGGCTCCTTGCAAGGGCTGTGGCAGAGCCCCTGTCCAGGGACTTGCCAACCCAGGGAGGAAATGACAGGCAATGGGTTTGCTAGCACATGTATTGAAATGCAAGTGGTGTTCCTCTGTGACCTCTGATGGGAGCCATGTCCATGCCTCTAGCTCACCGGTGAGGAGGGGAGCATGCAACGCTGCTTAGAAAGGGAAATTTCCCCAGGCCTTGGAGGAATTAATCATTTTATATGCTGGACTCTTGCCTTCTGACTGATCTATCTGAATTACAGATTAACTGGCAGCATGGGGACAGAGGAAGCCATTTCAATTAATAGCTCTCTAATTTATTAAAGGGGTTGTTTGGACTGGTGGCTCAGCAATGCAGCAAGTTCTCTTGAGTGGGGAGTTGTTTTCTGTCCCCATCTGCATCTCCCAGTCTTTTATACCCTGTTCATCTCCCTGTTCACAGAACCCCTCTCAAACTTGATGAGGGTACCAGCAAGGCAGGTGGAAACCCCAGACCAGTGATTCTCTTTGCAAATGAGCTGTCAGCTCCCAGGAAACGGTCATTTTGGAGTCTTTCTCTTGGGGCCATTTCTGTGACTTTCAAGCAAAACCATCACCTTTATGATCAAGGGCTATAAATTTTGGAGTAAGGCATAACATCCTGGAAAACACCAGTATATTGATGCTGCAGCTGGTATTAGTCAGTCCCTTTTCAACTGGTTCTGCCCAGAGAATATCAAGGGCTTCCCCTCTACCCTGTAAGTCTATAAAGGTTTCTTAAAAACCTGCAAAACATCATTTCTCTAGTGATTTTCACTCCAGCAAATGTTGATCCCAGGACTTGCAGCAAAGCTCAACACCCCCAATGCCGTTATTGATGTGAACATAATGAGCTGGGGAGCCCCTCGCTTCCTCTCCAAATTGCTCAGCATGAAGGAAAAAGGATTTATTTGTTTGTGGATATTTTGGACATGAACTTCATATTCCAGAAGAGTCTTGTAATATTGTGGGAGCAAATTCAGGATTTAAACCATTATACAAGTTAAATATGCTTTGATTCTGTAAGCAACACACTATTTATCTTGGGATAGAATAAATCTGAAAGACTGATATCACTGCTGGAGATCATCTCAAGGAAGGTTGTGAAGGGGAATAAAAAAAAACTTTCTGAGAGTCAGAAGTTTTAAATTTTCATTAAGTTCATGCATGAACTAAACAAAACTATGGTTACAAGGATTTTTATTTTTTTTTCATTGACCATGTAAGGATTTATCTTTTGGCTTGAAAGTAAACATCACGTGTCTGTTTTTAAGTTTAGGTCTACAGTTCTGCACCCTGAGCGAATGCAATCAGTCGCTTGTTGGCAGGGCCTGGGCATGTGGGGCATCTGCTGAAAGTGAACCCAGTCCATTGGCATCTGCAGCCTCAATAGCTGCTTGATGTTTTCATAAAACAAGAAGGTCAAAAGTTGACCCAAAAAGCAACAACCAAAAACTATTTTTGTTTGAAAAATTACAAGCGCTATTAATTACTGCATGAGAACCAGATGGTGGTACTGCCCAGCTTAGTTTCATCATTCAAGCAGGATCTTGAAAGAAAACCAAGAAGAAAAACACAGAGCAAAGGCAAACCATGTGTTGTGCCAGGTACTTTACATTTTGATTGCTCTATCCATTGGAAACCTCTGAGCAATGCAAAGCAGTGCATTTATTTATTTTTTTACAGTGTGATTTTTTTTTTTTAATTTTTTTTTAATCTTGACAGAGTATTAGGCCAAAATAAGGAGGCCTGAAAATTAATGTCCTGTAATGACAGCAAAATCCCTTGGTGCCTCAGGAGTCTCATAAATTGGATAGCTGGAGAAGGGGGACACAGCTCCCTGGGCTTGGAGGGGCTCCGGTTACTGCTGGAGAAAATAAACCTTCTTAGCGCAGGGGTGGCTGGGCTCCGGGGAGAAGGCGCTGGTGTCAGCACGAAGTGATGTGGCTGGAAGATAGCCTTGTCAGGCTAATTGATCTGGAGCCTTTGCCTTTCCTGCCAGGGCTGCCTGTCTCCTTACCCATAATCCCCACCCCTTTGATCGCCTGTCAGGAATATGGGACTTGGCCCAGTTTTACGTCTATCCAATAACTTTATGAAATTGATAGTGACACTTCCATTGGCACTAATTTCAGTAAGATATTTCAGCCAGAGGACAAGCAGTTTGCTTTCATGGTGGCTAAGCTTTCCAAGTAGTTCAAGACAACCCAAGACTGATCTTGCAGTGGCCAAGGCATGGGAAGGGGAACAGTGGGATGGGGACAGAAGTGGCTGGTGGACTGAGGCAAGAAGCTAATGAGAAACATGCTCCAATGTTTGTCCTCAATGTGTGATGGTCCTAGCTGGTGGGAACCATGTGCTGTTGTCCTAGTTTGTACTGCAGAGCTGCTTCTGGCAGGTCTTTCTCTCTGTAGATGGTGTTTATTACGCAGTGTTGGGCACCAGTCTCAGCAAAGGTCAGGAAAAGCCTCATGCAAAAGGGCAGTAGCGGTCCCAACTGTTGGCTCTGAGACCTTCAGTGGTTGTCACTGTTTTAAGTATTTCCTGGCACAGACACAGATTCCTGCAGTGTCATGCTCTTGGCTCAGGTCAGTGATCCACCAGCAGGCTGGACACCCTGGTGGTGGAGCTGCCAACGGAGCCTCTCACCAAAACATCACTGGTGGTCACCTTGTGCTAATGGAGCTTCATGCTGAGTGGGTTAGATACCATGTCCAAAAGCTTTCATCCAACACTGGCCATAGTGTTGAAGATGTTGCAGTTACCACAGCCTTAACATCCACTATGTGTGTGTTCTTTGCTGGCTGAATTGCAGGGTAAGACCAAGGCCTAACCACTTTTGCTTTCCTCTCCATCTTGCAGCTGTTCAGCCAAGGCCCAGTTTGAGGTGAGGGAGAGCATTGTCTCAGTGCTGAGCTGGAGTTTGCAGATGCCAGTCCCTTGACACCTGACCAGGCGGCCCCTTCCCGCTGCTCTCACACGTTCACCAAGCAAGGGCTTGGGCAGAATGTTTATCAATCTGTCACAGTCTCACTCTGCTGTGGCTGGGGGCCAGGAGAGAGGATAAAAGCCTTGGGCTGATGATAAATTTGAAATACGGAAAAGAAATGTCTGCTCAGTGCTGAGCAGGCAGCCCTGCTCCAGGCTGGGGTCTTTGCATGGGGTCACTTGGCCTCTAAGTGCTGGATGCTCATCAGGAGGCAAAATGCCATCAGGGCCACGTGTGAGCCCATCAGCGAACACAGGGTGTGGGGAAAGCAGACGCTGCTGCTGCCTTGTCTATGTCCCTGTGTTGGTGGGACTGTCCCCGTTGGTGTGCTTGGCAGCAGATCTGAGCGTGCCTGGATGCCCATCAACACTGAGCAAGCCGCCATCCACTCAGGGAGAAGTGTGAGTGAGCAAGGGCTAACCTGACCCAGGGCTCAGCAAGCGCGTGTTAGAGCTGCTCTTAAGCAGATGAGGTGTGTTGCTTTGGAAGACCTCTCGGCACCTCCCACATGGAGCAGAAGAGCTGTGGTTTGGATCTGCTCTCCTGAAGCTTTCCACTGGAGGGGCTGAGAGCAAGGAAGCAGCTGCACATGGGCAGGTTGGGGGGTGTGGAGGTGCCGGGGCCTCCTGTAGACAAGCTGTAGGAAATGCCACAGTATATGAAGCACATCTTGTGAACAGAAGAGATTAGAAAGCTGATATGATGTTATTCCGATTGATTTTGCTGTTGTATTTATACCTTGAGGTAAAGAGCAGACATACTGGAAATCAATTGGCCTCATGCTCTCCCCCACTCTTTGCAGCACTGTTTGAATGAAATGCTTATATCATTTTTACAGTGTGTCTGTGATAGGGATGAGTGAGCCAGGAGATTAATAGGTGCTGCTGAGGCCTTCACCCAGCCGCTGCCCGGCTCTCGCCTCGTAAAGCCTGCGCTGCTCCAGAGTTCAAGGTGCCCCCGAGGTGACAGCTTGGTGACTTTGTTTGGAATAAAACAAGAGGCAAATCTCTAGTCAAGAGGAAGGATGGGGGAAAAAACCCAAATGGTAAGTGGCCTTAAGTGGAAGATTTGGGGCAGGCAGGATAATGCCCAGCTCTGGAGCTGGGGTCTGGGTGCAGTGAGACGGAGAGCTAGAGGAAGAAAATAAGGTTTTGGATTCAAACGGGGGTGGAAATTACGGTCTTGTGTATGGGAGATAAGCCAACAGGGACCTCATTTTTGTGTCTTATTGTGCATCTGGTACCCAATGGCCCTTTATGAGCCTTGACACTGGGGCTAGGCCAGGAGGGCTGCAGCGGGGCCATGCAGGGATTTTGCCTGCGCACAGATCCCACATCCTCAGGTGTCCCTGCTAACTCCTGCCTCATCCAAATGTGTGTTTATCTGCTCTGGGAGCTACTAGTGCTGGCTTTGCCATGCCAAGATGTCATCTCAGGTTTCTCTGCAAGGATATGTTGTGCCCCAGCTGGCTCCTCACATCCCATGTGGAGCATGTGCACAGAGCAGCGGGAAAAACTGGCCAAACAAAATAGTGCCTTCCTCCCTGCAGCGACAATCAAATAAAATACACTTCTGTTCTTCTTCTGTTGTCTACACCATTAGCTGGTTGTTTCACCTGACCTCAGCAGCGACAACCCTTTGTTTTTGGCAAATAAAGCATCCCCTATGACATGGGAGATGATGTTGACTTGTCAATATTTAGAGTCAGCAGATCCTTGTGTTGCAGGATCTAAAATACTCTTCTGGTTACCCCCATTCTCTGTTTGCAGCCTTTTATGGTTGTACGCTTTTTGATTTGAAGAATTTTGGTACCACTGTGCTGGGAACTTTTAGCCTAGATGTAAAAATTCCTGCTTTGCCTTCCTGCCGGTGCTGGCTGGCTTTGCTGTCGCACATGGCCCTGGCTTGTCAGATCCCTCCCTTTTTAATTATCAGATTGTCTCATCATTTTTACTGTAAGCATTTTCTGTTGCTTGTTCTGCTGGATTTATGCATTTGTGCCATCATATGCATTGACTCTATTTTTTTATACTATTTGATCT
This sequence comes from Eurystomus gularis, assembly GCA_013400335.1. Classification (NCBI taxonomy): domain Eukaryota; kingdom Metazoa; phylum Chordata; class Aves; order Coraciiformes; family Coraciidae; genus Eurystomus; species Eurystomus gularis. Next base: position 1,558,339 of record VZZY01019637.1, on the reverse strand, counting down.
TAATGTTTCCGTTTCTGAGTGTGAGTGCTTATAGGATTTGTGTCTAAGCTCAATAAATAAACTTGAGAAAGAAGGAAAGGATGTGGGAGAGGTTTGGGGATCCTCTGCCCTTGATGGGGTTGGAGTGATGCTCCGTACCGAGACTGCCAGGGTAGCTGGAGGCTGGAATGGGCAAAGGGAGGTGATGCGCAGGGCTGCCATGGCCCCTTGGCCCTAATGTATCCCCTTTTGCAGAGAGGGCTGCCTTCTCCCCCTGCAAATGCCTGAAAAAAACAGAGAGAAGGAAATGTCAATAAATAAGGAGGGAAAGGGGCTTTTGTAAATGGCAGTATTTCAGCAGACTCCTCAGGAAAGAAAGTGCTCTGAGGATTGTCTATGTAGGGGTTGCCCACTGACATTGGATCCGACCGCCCTTTTTCATACAACAATGGATCTGCAATTTATAAGAGTGTGAAAGGTGGCAGGAGGGTGGGTGAAGAGCCGTGTTGTCCAGCCCAAGCGGTGGTGGGAGTGAGCTATTCCTAGTTCCTCCTTGCCCTGTAGTTCAGTGGGATCTTCACTTCCTTGAGATGGTTAGGGCCCTGAACCCATCATCTAATTCAGGAGAGAAGAAAAAACGAATTGCTGCTTGGTCTTTTTCTCCTCCATTTGGTGCCAGAGAGGCTGGAAGCTGAGGTTTTGGAGTAGACCTCTCTGAGAATGTAAGTTTGAGTTCTCAAAGACTTCATCTGCCTGTAAAGCTCAAGGACATTACTTTTCATATGTGCTGTTTTCCTAAAAAGCTGATTGGGAGACTCAATGCCACATGGGCCATGGCAGAGAAGAGGTTGGCGCTTCTGCAAGCTCCACAGCTGGCCACAACATGGTTCAGGCAAGAGCTGTGCTGTATGGGCCAACCTCTGCAGAGATGGCCTCCAGCTCCTATGGTGTGTTGCAGGGCTTGTGCAAGGATGTAGGGATAACCAAAGGTGAATTTGAGGCAGGGAGACAACTAAGCTGTGTGGGTGTGGAAAAAGCTGCTTGGACCTGGTTGAGATGGTGGTGGCAGTAAAGCAAGTGCACAGGAAGCTGGAATTAGGGTGGTCGCTGGTTAAAGCCCAGTGCTTTGTACAAGTGAGGGATGTGCTGTGGCTCAGGGGAAGAGGCACCACGTGATAGACAGTCCTGTGGTTGGGATTGGTGACCCTAGGGATGAGGAGCAGCTGCTTCCTATTGCAGGAGGGCATGGGATGGGCTGGAGCCCACGGTAGCCCTGCTCCAAGCAGGTCCTGTGCAGGCACTGTACGCTGACTTGGCCCCGTGCCCACATCTGCCAATAAAAATTAAGAAATTGATTTCCTTTTGTTTGCCTGACAGGATGAGACTCACTTTATGAGACAGTAAATGCAATCTTGCTCTGAGCAGGGCTAGATTTTTAATTGTATTTGTTGTGCTTTTGCTTATTGTTTTATGAATTTCAGTTCCCTCCCTTGCTGGTGCAGAGATCAGCCCTGGGAGATGGTTTGATATCAGCTCCAGCAAAAGGTTGGAATTTTTAAACATTTTTTTAAATGTGTTTGTTTTCCTGATAAGCTAAAATTTGGGGTTAGTTTTTAATCTTCATGACAAATAAACGTGTATTTGTGTATGTATAGCTTTAAGTTGTAAAGCTAGGCTGAGAGATCCTGCCTTGGAATTATCTACTTGCTGGTCAGTGATAAGGCCCTTTGAAAAGCAGAATTTAAGATTAAAATCATGGAAACATGGAAGTACCAACAAAGGTTTGAAGTCAGAGGAGGAGGGGATTTTATGTGTAATATGTACTGGAATTTAATGAGGTCTGCTTCAGCACTTGCTATACAATGCATGGTGACCCACTTTAAGGAGAGCATTTTCTTCTAGTTATGGGTCATATACAGTTCCTAATTAAGTAGGTTAATTATATGGCTCCTTTATATTACACAGGCAAATGTGGATGGCACAATTAGCTCTTGCAGTTAACCTTTTTTATCAAAAAATGATGTTCTGAGTGACAGCTCCCAAAGGTGTAGGTAGTGAGAGAGGATTGCCCTGCGGCCCTGAGCACTAGCCTCATCACTCTCTGCTTCAGTAAACTCCATTTCTGTCCCAAGCATGTGGCCTGGGATGTGGATAGAGTTGTCCTTTCTGAAACCACATTGATCATGGTCCCGTCCTGGTCCAGTGCTGTACCCACAGTGCCCTAGATGCTGCTCAAACCTGCTCTGCGGCACGGGCGAGGTCCCTGCTTGGAGTTTCTTTGGAAGCAGCAGAAAGGAAAGGGCACTCCTTGCTTAGGGCTGTTTGGTTGCAGGTAAAATTGCTGCAGCCTGGAAGGGCTCTGAGCAGTGTCAGGCCCTATAGCTAAAGAGTCCTTAAAATAAGTTTCTTTGACCTTTCCCTTACAAGCCCAGCAGTGGCTGAGCCCCTGCAGCATCGCTGGGTTATCTGTTCCAGGGCTCAACCATCCGTTCTGTTAGGCGTTAAGGAAAACACTCAAACCCTAATCTCCCTCAGTGCAATTTAAACCTATTATTTCTTGTTTTATCCCCAGTGGACATGGAGAACAGCTATTATATTTCTCTTTGCTGCAACCTTTTACATATTTGAAGGCTGTTATCAGGTGTCCTTTCAGTTGTCTTCTTTCAGCACAAAGCATATTTCTTTCAGTTTTCCCTTGGAGGTCATGTTTTCTACGCCTTTGATCATTTTTGTTGCTTTGGAGAGGTTACTGTGATAGCAACATGGAGTTTTTGCAGAGTTTCTTCACCTATCTGCCTTGGAACACTCGTGTTACAGATGTGTATGAAATTACCATTATCTTCTCTAATCTGTGGTTATTTATAAAATACTCTATATTCCTGAGCCTATGTTTTATCAGAAAGCATAGCTCTTAGCCTTGATAAATTATTTACCATTATGATATGATCATGCAAACCAGCTGCCTAAGCTATTTATTAGTATTTGCTTTATTTTTTTAAGTAACAAGTTGTCCATATAACACTGTGAATGCACCAGGTGATTCATAGGTATAGACTGAAAGATATATCCTATTTCATAGAGCTTCCAGATAAACGAGGAGATGAAGGAAAACACCGTGACAAACTTGAGTTTAGTTGCAGGGAAGAGTATGGAATAGAAAACAACAGGAGGTTTTCTGAAAAACAGAGATTTGGGGGCAATCTGGAAGAGTATGTGCTCAGTATTTGCAGACATAATATCAGGATGGATGCAAAGCAAGAAGAGCTGAAGCATTGCTGGGATGAATGGAGCATATCTGACTGGGAGGCAGGGGGAGAAGAGAGGATGGAGATGAGGCTGGGAATAGTGGTGTTTGAATGAGGCATTTTTCCTGGGAAAGAAGAGTTGGCTGTAGAGGAGATGTGGGTGGAAAAGAAAAACGGCATTCCTCCTTGTGATGTTTCCAAAAGCAATATTTTCAAGTTGCCTCACTGCTCTTTGGTTAGCATCAGGTTCATTTTGATCCTAATTTTCTGGTCGTTGTGGTTGACTCTCCTGCTGGCATTGCAAAGGGGCCGGTTGGCAGTGGCTGTACTGCTGGGCTGGAGCAGGGGCTGGCCACCTCTTTGCCCAGGACTATCTCTGGAGCATCTTTAATATCTCCCCAGCCTTTCCCTGGTGCTTTGGGGCTCAATCACTGCTACTGACATTGCTTCTCTGGCAAGAAAACTTTATGGACTTAGCACGGAGAACAGCTAAACTCTGTCCTGGCAGGCAGTGTGGATGCTGCTGGCTGATGAGACCCCTGCCTGGATGGAAGGCGAGCCATCAATAGCCTTTCAGAGTATAGATGTGACATGTTCAATGCTCAGAACATACAAAGGCTTCTTAAAGTATTAACAAATTGACTCTTTTTATAGTTAATATCCACAGTATGTTTGCCCATAGCGCAGGCTGAATTATTCACAGAAACAGCTACTGCATAAAACCAACCATCTTCCTCCAGTACTAATGCTGTGGGAGATGTCCTCTTTGCTCCTTGCCACAAAGGTGTGATTTCTGATCTCAAAGCAGAGGATAATGAAGACTTCCTTCATATTATCACCAGAGAGGCCTTTCACATCCCGCTGCCTGATTAGGTACCTTCCCTTAAAGCAACACCTTGGCTGCTTAGGGAAAGAAATAAGCCCTCAGTAGCCTCTCCCATTGCTCCACTGTAAGGGAGATCTTTATGATCTCTTCTCAAATTATTTACACCAGTCTGTACCAGCTGATATTTTTATGACTTGTTTTGTGAACTGCACCTTGAAAAGCAGAGGTCTGCCCTTCCCACTGTAGCCAGGCTGGCCAGTGGTGCAGGGTATGGCTGAAGGAACATGGGCACCATGCAGAACCCAGTCCTGGTTTGCATGCAGAGAATTGACATCACAGAAGAAAAGTAATTCAAACCCATATTGCCTCTTTGCTTTTTGTGTCTGGAGAAATACATTGTGTGTAGTCCCAACAGAGGCATCTTGCGGCAAGAGCTGAATTTTGCCTTTGTGTCTCAAAAGCTGGAAGTCACGTGGGCTTGGGGAGTAACATAAAAAAAAGCCTGAACCTGCCAGAAGGAATTCACAATAAAGGGAGAGACTTTTTTCCTTTGACTAAAACACCTGTCATGGCTGCCAGGACTCTACTAATTACACAATAACTTTATTATATCCCACTTGGAAGAACAAACAATACTTGAAGCTCCAAAAATGAGCACCTTTAGACTAGATTAATGCAGGCAGAATGACTGCATGGAGCCAGCATTCACCCTGTCCTCCCAGAAGCTGCAGAGAGTAAAATGGCTTGAAGACTCCTCTCTTTGTTGCTAGTGCTACATAATAAAGTAATTGTGCAATTAGAAGTAGATTACTGATGGGAAATAGGCATTTTCTGTGTGATGTAGGTAAAAGACAGGCTTCTCTGAAGAGGTTTGAAACCTCAGTGCAACATTTCTGCCTGGTTTTCCTTGAGCTTCTGGTAGCCCCTGGTAGCATCTAGAAAGGAGAAAGAGCATGTCTAGCTGAGTGTGGTTTTTCTTATGTGAATTATAAGGGATGTCCTCATGGAAGGTTGCAGTGTGGTTCCCACATTGCCTAACTCCTCAGGATCCTGTGTTGACACAGCATGAATGGCTGCAGCATGGATTAAAGGCTCTCACATCATGATGGAGGTGTTTGTGATGTTGGCTGGCAGATTGGACCCTCGGATGGGTGAGAATAGATGGAAGTAGGGAATAATGTATTAAGAGCTGATGTCCCCCGAGGTTTCCAGCTTTGGCAGCTGATAGAAAAGCCTGAAGTTAGAAGGTCTAAAAATAAAATAAAGCATAAGCCAAAAATGGGGATACAGCTGAATATTGTGAAATAGCTCTGTGTGGGCAGCAGGCCTTGGCACTCAGGTATGGATGTTCTTTCCTTCATTACTTTATTTTGCCTATGAGCACCAACCTGCCACTGGTTAAAGCAAGATTAGAGCAGTGATGCTTTTGGGTGCAGGCCCTTGGGTATAAGGAGTCATGGCTGGGGCAGGAGGCTGAAGGACATGGAGACGAGTTGCTGGCTGCAGGAGGGAAATCGATGTGGGTGCATTTGGGCACACAGGTGTTTTGGGGACCTAGTTCATGCAGGTAAACAAGGATGCTTAAGTGGGTCCTGTGGGACTTGGTGGGGGTACATGGACCGACTCGTGCGGTCAGCATGGCTCACAGGTCCCCTTTTCATTGTTGTGCCTGACAGATGTGTGTGATGTTTGCAGGGCCCGTGGCAGTCATCAGCGGAGAGGAGGATTCAGCCAGTCCCCTTCACCACATCAACCATGGCATCACGACACCCTCGTCCTTGGATGCTGGCCCAGACACAGTGGTGATCGGCATGACCCGCATTCCTGTTATCGAGAACCCCCAGTACTTCCGGCAAGGTCACAACTGCCACAAGCCAGACACATGTGAGTGCCCAATTTGTCCAAAGTACCCTGTGAGGACCAGGGGATGGGTTGGGGGAAGGGGGGGAAGGAGGGCGAGGGGTAAGAGGTTAAGAGGTTGAGGAAGAAAAGAAGGAGGTCTTTGAGGAGAATGGGTCTTGGTATGGTCCAGAAACCAAAGTAAATCTCAGGTCTCAGAAATCACAACATACATGTAGATGCTTCCAGAAAAAACTTTTCACCCTCACCTTCACTTCCCTTCACCCTCCCTCCGCCACCCACCAGTCACCTTCCCCCCTTGCTTGAAAGTGCCATTTGAAGCTGGGCTCTGCCTCATTGGCTCCAAGCATCAGGTCCCAGGCGTGAGCACGGGGATGGATGTGACCCCTGCCTGGCCAGGGAAAGGACCTGCCTCCCCTTCCTCCTCCAGCAGTTTCTCAGCCATGGGGCTGCCACCTTGGCTCCATGCTGGACCAGGGAGAAGCTCAGGGCACATGGCTGTAGGTGGAGCAGATGCATGGAGATAAAGAACAGAAGGCTTAGATGCTGGATGTCTTGTTTTCATGGGCTTCTGTAAAGCTTTTGCATCTTTCCCGTATAAATGTGAGTTGTGAACTGGGTTCATTAGACTAGCAGGTGGTGATCAAGTGGTCCTCTCCACTTTGTGTTCCTAAATTCTCAGTGTAAAAGAAAAGCAATAGGCAAACCGATGCTTTTGTGGAAGTCCTGCACCACTTCCCATGCACCCGGTGAGATGCAGCCTCCCTGACATGTGGCTTGCAGCTGGTAGCTGAGTTCTCCCAGGCCTCTTACCAGCTCTGAAATGCAAGCTGAGCAATGCAGGAGGTTCAGGTAACGGTTTCCTCTCTTGCTATTGCTCATCCTTTTGGTATGTCTTGGTTCCAGGTAGAACTATAAAATTTAAAAGCTTGCAAAAAAAAAAAAAAGTTGGGGGGGGGAGCCCCCCTCCTCTAACTTGTGTTATCACTGTGGCCCAGCCAGAAGCGGGGTGTGCTGCACTGAAGTCGCCTCCGCTCTCCCGTTGGCTGCTGTTGACTCATGAGTGCAGGATACATAACTTAGCCCATGGAAGGAAGGAGGAGGCAAATCTCCCAACCTGAGGAAACTCATTCAGCATTAAGCGCTTGGGAGGAGGACACTGCTCCTTGGCCATCACTCCTCCTGTCAGGAATGGGGAGCTACAGCTGCTGCCCCAGTGGAGATGTCCCTGGGGCAGGCCCTCCCCAGTGCTGGTGCCGATGCCTAAGCCGTTATATCTGTGCTTCACTTGCCAGAGCAATGGGGTGTATCCAATGAATGCACCTGCCTTTCTCTTTTGATTTTCATTTTAATGTGCTAAATTTGGTCTGTTTGTAGAGAGGGGAGGAGGAGGGCAGTGATTAGGCAGGAGTGGAGAAGCTGAATGTAGCTTATGTAGTTTTTCTGTGCCGGTAATTATATATTTTACAGTTCTTATAGCACCTCATCTCAAAATGATTTATGAATTGATGGCTTGGGACAGGGGAGGAGGGGCTCCCCTGCTTTATTTTTCCCTTCCCCTCCTGTACTCTCCTGAATCTCTTTAATTTACGTGCCGACCATTGAGAGACGCGGGTGATGTTGCAGCTGGGCAGTAGCAGAGCTTAAACCTCAAAGGAGCAAGTTGTGCTCAGAGTGTTTGCCCTGTGGGACTTGTCAGAGCTGGCCAAGTTGCAGGGGAAGTTGTTTGCAGTGGGATTTGACCTCAGTTTCATGGGGTTGTTTGATTAGAATCTGAAAAGTTCACAGAGATGCTTGGAGGTGGCATCTGGAACTGCTTCTCCTGTGGAAGGAGCCACAGGGGTGAAATGTAGCACTAGTGATAACTGTGTGTGCTTGGAAGTCTACAGCAAATCACCACCTCCAAGCTCCAGGTTTCCCAGGGCTGTGGGGCCAAAGCCAAACCCCACACACAGGCACTCCTCTTGGGTGCTAACAAGAGGCAAACCACAGCTGGATGCTAGCAGGCTGAAAGCCCTTATATTTTTAGATTTGCTTGTCATTCATGAGGCAAAACCCAGGCTTTGAGACCTCAGGCGGGGTTGGATTTGGTTTGTGTATTGTATTTTAGTCCCCAGGACTTTACTTGGGCAAAACTTCTGACTTCACTGGTGGCTTTGCTTGAGGCTGGAAAGTTTCATGATTCACCTTTTAAATTAACCATGCTTTGGGGAGCTTTTGCTGTAAGGGGTTTGTTTGATCTGATGTGCTCTGCTCAACTTAAACCTGGGCTGGAGAAAATTTGTTGCTCCCATTCTCCCCGTGGTTTTCACGCCGGAGGGTTTTTCTTTCCCCCTGTGCAGAGCTTGGACACAAACACTTCTTCATTTGCTGTCACTTGTGGAGAGGAGAACTCTGGGCTGGGGAGTGCCTTGATGTGCAGCTGAGCCTGTACTGGTGCAAGCTGTCATCTCTCTCCTGTCGCCCACCTCCCACAGAGCTGCTGTCCAGCTGTGAGCAAAGGTGCTCCATGGCACCCAGCATCTCTTCTCTGCACTGAGGTGTTGCTAGAGCAACATTTTCAGCAAGCAATTTCTCTCTCCATCATGAAGCTTTTCTCATTCCTTCCTCCTGCAAGCATCCCTGCACTGTTGGATGTTGTCTGGGTTGAGGACATGCCGATACCCATTACCGTGCTGCAATGAGGAGAGCAAACTCTATATGCTTAATGCAGTATTAATAGTACATTGATGTGATATAGATTTCTGTCACCCTCTATACTAGCAAACATCGCTTATCACGCATGGATGACGGATGTTTATTCCCAGTCACTTAGCTCTGCATAATGGAATTGCAGTTGAAATATGGAGAGCAGCTCCCTGCCTGCGGAGCCATAGCCCGTTTCTCCCGCTGTGCAGTCCTGTCCTGTGGGCTCTTCTCATTAACCTGTCCTCAAGGAGGTAGAGACATGTTCCTCACTGGAGATGTGCTGTTCTTGCGTCGATGGAATGAAGGGCACAGGAGCCAGCTCTCAGCTCTGACTTTCTGGGATTTTTACAGTTGTCTCTAGCCCCCATTCTGCTCCTGCCTGATTTGGAGGAGCAGGAGGCACAAGATTGGCTCAGGGACCTCTATTTCCTTCCTGGATGAGGGCTTCTCAAAGAGCCATGGAAGAAACGGCACCACCATGTTTTCTTGTGAGGAAGTATTGAGTCTTTGAGAAGATGCTCCCCCTATCTTTATGCTGTAACTTCATGGCATGCTGGGCAGCACTAGCATTTGCAACCAACCCTTTTTTCAGCCATCCTCAGCCCTACCCGGAGGATTAAACAACAAGCTTGACAATGGGGATAGTCCAAACACAAATTGATTTCAGAAGAATAAGCTGAAACGTTTTGTTATGTTTTTTCTACTGATCTTTTGCACATGGAAGAGAAACCAAGTGGCATATCTACTTGGTAGATGTCAGCAGGAGGAGTGACAGGATGATGAGTTTGCACCTCTCTATATTTGGAAATAAACAGATGAGAGAAGAAGAATGGGACTTGTTGCAGAGCAGGCACCGTGGACAGAATATGCTATGAGGAGCTATGGTGTAGGGCCACATAGCTCCATTCTGTGGTCAGGGGTTTTGGTAATGCAAAACATGATCCAGTCTACCCTTGTTTGTGTCCATAATATGCATATCAATCCTCCTGGGCAGGAAATGTCAACTCATTACAATGGATAGCTTCTGATCAGTGAGAAAAAAGGGAGCCTTGGCTTAAAATAAGTTCATGAGGCTGTTGGTTTGACATAATTTTCATACATGTATTTCTTGGTAGTAACAGCAACTTTTAACCTTAGCTCCATCTCCTGATGTTCAGGATTCAAATTTGCAAAATAGGTAATTATGAGTAGCTGGTGATTTTTGTGGTGAAAGACTGGTAATGTTTCAGAAAAAACCATTTTGTTGGAAGATTGTTTTACTTCAATAGTAGTCATTAATTCTTAACACAATGCATCAGATGCAGATTAGTTTTTGGATCTTATTTCTCAAGCTTTACTCAAATACCACAGCACAGTTTGCAGTTACTCTATTCTCTCCTATTTCTTGTCTGACCAAAGAGGTCTTCTCAAGAGTGACACAAATCAGAGGAAAAAATCCAAACCTTAATGGAGAAAATTAATCTGGGGGGCAGATCACTAGCTGATCCGTGTCTGTCTCCCATCAGTGGATGCCCAGTTCCCACCAGCACCATGAAACGAGACTTTTGGGGCAAGTGGTTTGATTTTGGTGGAGGTTGTTGCCAGACATGCCTGGAGCTGGCTGGATTTTCCTCTTCCAGCACTGGCGCAGTCTGGGGACTGGGATGCATTCTCCACACGGGTGGAGCAGCCGTCCTTCCGTGGAGTCCTAATGAGAGTTTTTTTTTCAACCTCATTTATTACAGGCTGCCCTGACATAATTACATATTCAAAGTTAGTAATTACACGTATTCATGCTAATTAAGTAATTAGATATAATTACACCAACTGTAAATACATGGTAATCGGCTAAAAAGAAGTACTTCAGAAAAAAACAAGGCAAATCACACAATAAAAGCATCATCAGCACTCTTTCACTCAGTGCCCCGTCTTTATCTTCTATTTCAGCGCGGTTTAAAAGGATCATTGTGGTCATTTCAAAATTTCTACTTTTTAAACAAATAGACTTCCTTACCTTTTGTTTTGAATAGATCTTCAAAACAAAATGGGAAGCGTATTTACCCCTTACCACTGTAAATTCTTTTTGTTTGCCTAGTGTATTTTGCTCATCCTGGGCATAGGAAGCTCGAAAGTATGCAGCATTGCTATTTTGGGTCAGTTCATGTCCCCATTTTTGCCAAAAACAGCAACAAACGTACAAACAAAGCATAAATACTTGCAGTTTCATTTGGCTAAAGAAAACTGAAACTGGTGGTAGTGGAAAAGGGAAACTTTTCTTTGTTTTCTCCAGGGATAGGATTTGTCCAATGTTGTTTTAATGCAATATAAATTGGCATCCAGTGTGAAGTGACAGCAGCCCTCTGCTGCCTAGTGCCCAGCCTGGGGCCAGGCTGTACACTTCTCACTTCCTCCCACAGGTTTCTGCTGTTTCTCCAAACTTTTCTTTTCCTCTTGTTGCCTCTAACATGAAAGCCCCAGCAGGTCCGAATGCCCGTTGCACTCCTGGGTCGAGATTCTTTTGCAGTTGGGCTCCTCATTGTCTTATGGTATTGCCCTTCACAGTCAACATATATGATATACTTTTAGAGGATTTAATGAGGACCTATGAGTAGCTCTATCATCATATATGTGTGTTTTGCTACTCTATTCTGTGTCTGCTCATTTCTCCTAGCAAAGCCTGGATTTGTGGCTTGGGTCTGTGGAAAAGCTCAGCTGCTAGCAGGTGGAAGGCATTGGAGGTCACTGCAATGACCTTCTGCCTCTAGATTTCCTTTCCTTCTGGTTTGTGGTTGCCTCATAGAAACTGCTCTGAGTTCTAAGTGCTGATATGAATGTTCTACAAAAGATTTGGATGTTGAAGAAACCCCGCAGGCTCTGGCTGGCTGCTTCCAGAGCAGATGTTGCAGGTACCTGAAGAAAATTGTGAACCACAAAAATTACTGCTTCTGTCAACCCCTAAAGCAAGAATGAACTTCTCCTGTGCCCAGCATTGCTTTCTTGTCACCTTCTCCAGGCTGCAACATCTGACTAGCAGGAGAGGTCCCATGGCCAGTGGGACTTGATCAAACCTGCTCAGCATTTCCCAGGTTCAGCTGGTTTTCCTTACCTGTGGCTATTTTTTGCTCTGCATCATTTCATCCAGCTCTGAAAGAGCAAATGGAAGAAATATCCACATTTTCCAGAACTCAGAAATCCAACCTGTGTTTGCAGAGGGGGAATGCCCATCCTACCTATTGCATCTGTACTTTGAATTGTGACCTCATGCTTAACAAGTTGATCTTCAGACTTTCCTGTTCTGCTGGTGCTACAGAAATGAGAGCTTTCAGGCCACCTTGGAAATTCTGGTAGAATTCACTGCATATACTGTGCCCCTCAGCCAGCTCTGCTGATGTTATCTCTGTGGTTGTATCAAGAGAAAGAAATGCAGCGTGGGAAGGTGGAAAACGTGGCTCTGCCTGGCCCCTGCCTGCTTTGGAAGGAGCTGCCATGGCCAGCAGTGAGCCCTGCCTTGCTCCAGGTGTGATGTGCACAGCAACTTGGTTTGCACACAAGCTGATTACCTCCTGCAGCAGCTTGGGTTTTAGATCCTATTTCTGTTACTTTAGCATGTGTTTACCAAAAGTATTTGCAGCAACACCCAAGATCAAAGGAGGCCAAGCAGGCTCCAGCCCTGGTGCAAGGAAATGATGCTGGCAGCACGGCTGTGGTGGGTAACACACATTGAGCAGGGACATTCCTGGGGACAGGGATCAAAGATAAACTCTTAAATGAAGGAGAACATGGCTTTGGGCTCTTAACATTGACCTGCCTCCAGGGAGGCTCTCCTGGTGATGGAAATACTCATGGATACAGACATCAAGGAGTGGACAGGGAAGTGTTTTCTTGTACAAAACTCTGCCTGCTCCTCTGGCCTGAAAGCATCTCCTGGACTCTTTAATCCTGGTATCTGTTCAGGCAGAAAGCAGAGTTGGCTCACCTGGGATGATTTCGGAAAGAGAGCCTGTGATGTATGAACTGTCAAGCACTTAAGCCAGATGAAGGGGTACCCTGAGATGGTTTCCTCCTGAATTTGGAGCAGCTCTAGCACAACAGACTTTTCTCACTGCCTGGCAGCCTCATCTCTGCATCAAATGGATTGGACCAGACTGCCCAAGACATGCATCATATCATGGAGGATGTGTACGTGCGCTCCTGATACTCCATATTGCATCCAGCCCCCTGCTCATCTCATGTAGGGGCTCACACACCCTCCCACTGCTCTTGCAGGATCCCACAGCCCCCATATACACATCACCATCCATGTGTACGTGGGCATGTGTTCCTCACCCATGCACTGTGGGACGGGCATGGTATAAAACCTTTGTTGAATCAGCCCTTCGTTCCTTGTGGCACAGCTTTCTGCACAGTGACACCGACATACCAATCACCTCTGCCTCATGACTGACGCTGCTGAAGCACCCGTGAATTTCTGCTGAGCATCCTTGCAGTTCTGCCTTTCCTTGGCTGAGCCGGGGACTCCATGATGCTCCTGACCAGGCAGTTTCCCTCCCAGGGACTGTCTGAAGATGGTTGCATCTTCAGTTTCTAGTGGGTGTTCAGGGCTTGGCAGCACAGATTTGCTTTTTCACCCATGGTCTGGCGTGAGTCAAGACTCATTGTAGCAGAGTGAGAGGGCTGGGACAAAATGGGGATAAAGCAGGTTTACGTTCTCTACATTATTGGCTGTGTACCCAGGTATTGGTGCTTCTTCCTGTCCATTTGTGCTCTTGACCCCATAGCGCTCTTAAACCTGAAGGAGGAGTCCATCCTAGAGGAAGGAGGGCTCTGTACATCAGCCATTGCTCCTTATGCCCTTGGCTTTGTCCCTGCAAGATTAAGAGGTAGCCAGACAGTGTGTGACCTGAGGCTGTTGCAAACTCAGGCAGCCCTGGTGCACAGTGTCACAAAGTGGGTTCAAGAGTATTCTTGTAATGGCTCATTGATTGTGCGAATTTTGCTGTGGGTCGCTTGAAGAGTAGCTGGTGTGTGTGGGTAGAGTTGTGATACTGATTTCTTTGGGCCATCAGTTAAATATTTGTATTGCTTTTTAATAAGTTTACCATGGCTTATAGTGCTTGGCTGCTGAGCTGTTGAGCTGAGAAAGTGTCTGGAGGCTGGAGTACATCTGCGTTCCTGGGAGAAGGGGGATGTGCCCATGGTACCTGGCTGTGGAGTACCCCTGTGGGCACTGGGATGTCCCAAAGTTTGCAAGAACATCATGTTGTGACTTTTTTTAGTCTAACTGGGCTGGTTTTCAGGTTTAAAATCTAGCTCTCAGAAGCATGTGGGGCCTTACTGTGGTCAGCCAGGAGCTGCATCTCTGGTTAGGAGATTGCAGGCTCTCATTGTTTGTTCATTGTCTGCTTAAATTACGATTCCTAATTAAAAATAGCTGCTATTGTTTAGGAGTTGGAACAGCTTTGCGTGATCGCACACACAGCAGGAACATTATTAGTAGTGCTGCCCTGTGGGACAGGAAGTACCACCCAGGACCTAGCAGAGAAGCTGTAGGAGTTAAAAAACTCTACATTGAGTGCTGCTTTGGGGCTAGACAGCCCAAAATGCCCCACTCAGTCCTGAAAGCTGAGGAAAGGCCCATATAAAAAGATATTCTGCCTCAAAAGAATGTCAATGGGGGCTTTTGTTTCCCAGCCTAGTGTAGTGGCTGGTTCTGGGGAGATGGTATGGGCAGGCAATGATGGCTCATACCTCCCAACAGCATGGGGCAAGCAGAGCAGTGCTGCTCTCTGTAAAGTGAAGCTCAGTTGTTTCATGTGTAATGTAATAGAACAGCAGAAATTGTCATTCTTGGTTGCTGAACATTTCTAGTCTGCCTCAGCATCCTTCTGGCTGCCTTGCTCTGGTTAGTCATGGGTGCGGACAGGGAGTGGGTTCACTGCCGGTGGGGCTGATGGGATGAAGATGGCTGCTGCTAGTGGAAGCACTGCTTCTGCTGGTGTGCTCCTGAAGCTCTGACCTGAACCAGCTGTCTTGCACCCCGATTAAGTGTAAAGCACTAGCCTTGTTGAACTTGGCGTGATTTACTGAAGTGAACAGACCCGGCTGAGAACTCAGCAAACCCATTTCCATGTGTAGCTGATGTAAGATTTGTATGTGAGTGTCTCAGGGTGAAAAGTACATCGAATTCACAGCATGTAAGGATTGCTCTTGATGCCTGGGCTTGTCTTCCATTAAGGCAGGGTTTATTGCATAATCCATTTTTAGATTCCCTCATGCTCATTCCTAAACAGACTGCAAGTTACCTAATGCTGAACCCTGCTCAGATCTGGTTTTCTGGGTTCCCTCTCCTTGAACCTACCCGGGCAGGTCTGGTTAAGAGACAGGAACAAACTGAGGCTCTGTGAAATCATGAAAATTTCTGTACATATATTTACAATGGGGCTGTCCTGCTGTCTGCAGCTAATTGTGGTGAAAACAGGATGCAGTACTGAAACTGTTATGACTTAAGCTTCATGTAGACTGGGCTTTTACCGATCTTAGTTCCAAGGTCCCATTTGTTATGTTGCAGAATTACCTGTGGTTTTCTGTCACAGTTGTAGGTCCGCAAAAATGTCACACCTTTCTTTCAGCCCTACTAACCTATTTTTCCTCAATGACTTGGAGCACTGAGTCCAAAGGTTACTATACCTACCTATTTTTATATATATATATGTTTGATCTATTTGAAATGTACTGTTTTATAACGTTTAGACACCTGTTCTTATCTTGCTAATACATTTTAACAAGTTTTACATCATCCTTCTCTGTCCCACGACCCTACCTCCTTTCTTCCTCTTTGCAAAGGAAAAAGGATCTTCTTTTTCCTTTTCTTTTTTTTTCCTACAAGCATCTCTTAAATTCAGGACAAGCAGTTTCTCTGGCTCCCATAAGTGTGACTAGGAGACAAGGCAGCTAAGTATCCTAAGTGTATATATGGCAAATTTGCAATTAGAATAAAACAGTGGAACAAAATGACTTCAGCCCTTGTCTCCCTTCCCCCAGCCCTTCCCACCCCTCCTCCTCCCTCTTGTAGGATTAAGCAAAACTAATCCTCAGATGAGCAAGATCTTTGGGAAAAAAGCAAAGCAGCAAAGTAAAACCAAGGGAGGAGAAAGAAAAATCCTTCACACTCAACACTAATAAGGAAATTACGAGTGTCCTACATTATGAATTGGATGAATTTTTAATGGCTAGAAATGCAGTTGATTTATAATGCATCCATCCAGGACTGCAGGGCCTGTCGCCAGCTAATAAATAAATGACAGGCCCTTTGTATTAAAAGTATCAGTCATTTTACATCTCTGCACTGTAATTGATGTGGAGCATTGAGCAAAGGGAGATGGTTGCCATCAAGTGTATACCAAAGCAAAGGACCTCATGCTTCAAGCCATACCTGAGGTCTTGATATACCAGAAAGTTGCAGCCCAATCTTCAAGTCTTCTCTCAGACAGGTCACAGCTTCTGCTCTATCCCATTGCTCACAAAACCAAAAAGTAAAGAACTTGGCAGAAGGCTCCATGATTTTTAAAAGGTCCTTTTAAGCTCACTTTAGGGCCCTGTTTGATGTTTTTTATGCTCTAGAACAAGTCAGTTTCCCCTGGACAGCAGGAGAAGCTCCATTTGAGGTGGCTGCCCAAAGCTTTCTTCCCCCATGTGAAAGGAGACAGGATGCTTTGGGTCTTCCCTGTGTTAAACACCTTGTTCAGGATGGGGAAGATTGTGCCATCTGTCCTCATGATGGTCCTGGCTATTGGCACAGCCAGGATGAGGCTAGCTCAGAGTCAGGGATCAGCATGCAGTCATATGAATCCCACCACAAATGTTCACACTGAGGGCTGTGTTAAAAATAAATTCTGGGCAAATTCCAGAGATGGGGTGGGACTGTCCTGTTCTCATGCCAGGTCCCAGAAAAGCCCAAATGTCAGAGGGACTTACTGAGAGCACAGCAGGCAGCTGAGTCTTTGAGGGATGGGGTGTATTTTATCCTCTTCTTAACAAGGAGTAACCTGGCATCTTGCACTTCCACTATTTCCTGGAAAGAGGCATTTCTCCTTCCAGCCCATTAAGGGGCTGCCAAGCATCTTCATCTCTGATTTTCTGATGAGGAGAAGCATCTGGAAAGACATCAGTTTGCTCACAGTCACACCAGGTTGCTGATAGCTAGCAGTCTGGCCCATGTTCAGCCCACTGGACCATGTTGCTTGATTAACACCTGAAGTCCTTTCACAGCCAGTCTTCTGGAGTCAGGAGTTTAGATGAATGAACAAGTTCTGGGAGAAAAAGATCATATTATGATCCCACAAAATGGCAATTCTGAGCTTTTCCTGCTCCTTTCTGGGTAGGTTGGATTAAATTTTCTCCATGTGCATAGGACCTATGCCACAGTCTAACATGTCTGCTTTACTCCTTCCTTGCCACCCTCCTAGGAGCTCTGATGACCTCATTCCACCTAGGCATTGCCTCCTGGCCTGCTTTGTTGGAGTTGGAGTTCATTGGAGCCCAAGTACTGGGCTCAGAGGAAGAGCAGTTATATTTTAGCTTGGCTTTAGTTCCTGGATGAAGGAATTGAGCAGGGAGCCTGGGATACGAGCCTTGCTGCCCAAGGAAAGCACCGCTTTCCAAGATGCAGACTTTCATCTTGACCTGGAGGAAGGAAGAGCTTATTGCCTTATTCGTGGCATTTCCCCATAGCAGCGTAAATGCTGTATCCATGATAGATATGGATCTTATGAATAATATAGAGATTTGAACTAAGTAATTGCAGTGCTTCTTTAATGCAAGAGATCCACAGTGTCAAGTAGTATTAATGATCTGTCTTGACGTGGGCTCTGCAGAGGGCAATTGCAAACCCCAGTTCCGTGAGAATTTGAGAAATTGGGGGAGAAATCCTAATGTGCTGTTCATCCCCTATGCTCCCTTTGGGACACTCCAGAAAGAATATCCTGTCTGCTGATTTTTTTCTCAGCTTTCCCTAGACCCTCCAAAGACAGGAAGGCTAAGTGAGTTTTGGGAAAACAAATCCCTTTTGTAGGCAGGCTGGGCAGAGGCAACTTTGGGAGGAAATGTAATACAAAGATCCTAGCAGCTCCCTGTGGTCACTTACAGTTCTCCGGACATTTCTGGAAGAGTAAGATGATTAGTTAGAGTGAAACAGCTAAATTCAGGCGGCAGTAATGATATTCTGTGTCTCTGCCGAGCTGAGCCTCGTCTCTTCTCTGCAGCTTTAATATGAAACTCTCCTTTCCACTGCTCTCTGAAGCCTTCATGGAGCCTTGCTGCCACGTGCGGTTAAACAGGTGGCTACATTATTATGAGAAATTCTCTATAAAGTCCACTCTTTAATGCCTCAGAATCTTTGGGGATGAATTTAAGGTATTAATAAGTGTTAAGATCGAACGCCTAATACTTCTTTGCAGTGACATCGTTGTGGGGGAAGGGGTAGCAGGATGGTAATTGTGGGATGTGCTGTGGGTCATTTTGTGCTTGGCATCACTGGTTGCAGAAAGCTGGCAGCCTGGCTGGTTGGTACTTCCTGCACCCTGCTGTAGGTGTGCTGGCTGCTGGCATTACAGCTGCAGAGCTCTAAGGCTTCTTTAAATGAGTGGAGCTGTCTGAGAAGGTTATGAATGCCTTTTCACTTTTTTTCCTTGAAACATAGCATCTCAAGCCTTGAGTTAGGCTGTTAACCTTTTTCATTCCTCTCTAGCCATGTTCCTCTTTAATGAGATTTCTTTTCCTTCTTCCATCATCATCCTTTTAAAGGTATGAGGGCAGGGGAGACCTGTGGACTCAGTGGCCCATGTTCTCGCGTTTACAGTCCTGGAGGAGCTTGTCCTGCTGACCTCCGTGGGCTGTGTTGAGTGGGGACCATGGGCTCAGGTGTTTCTTTGCTACAGGAATGGTAGCTCATTAACACTCTATGCCCTGCAGATAACTTTTATTGATCATCATCTGCTTAATCAAAAACTCTATCACAGTTTACTTTGATTATTCTTTTCCATCTCTTCATCCCTGGAGAATCAGCTTAGCTAAAGTTAATGTACTCATTATGCAGTTGGGAAACCACTGCCACAGACTGCTATGTAAATCATAGGTTTTAGGAAGGTTTGTGTCCTCCTTCCTGCATGTAGCAGGATGAATATATTGGATGCATATTCCTCTGCTTGATGGGATGAAACAGGCACTGGGGGAGTTGTGCTGAGTTGGGTTTTGACCTGCATGGAGTAGCAGCATTCATCTCCCAGCTCATGCAGAGCCCAGGCTCCACATCTAGATCCTCACAGTCCCAGGATAGTGATGAAGAGCATTGCTGCTGTGCCTAGTGCTAATCCATCCTCACCTTTACAGAGATATGGGGTGGCCTCCACATCACCATAAATACCTGTCAACATGTGCAGCTTGACCCCTGGAGACCTCCTTCCCCTCTTGTAAAGGGATGTTTGGGTTGAAGCAGTTTTATGGTAATGTCTCCACTAGTGATTGCTCAGCAGTTGGGTGATGAGGGCTTTCCTATGGGAGACCAAGTGCTCAGGGTAGGAGAGAGGTGGTATGGGGGGTGACCTGTGTAGGGATACACCTAGGATGAGGGCATAGACAGAGGATGTTTGAGAGATGTGAGCCAGGGAGAGAGATGGGGGAGCCAAGTGCCAAACCACGGTGGTGAATGTCTGCACAGGTGGACTATGTGTTTAGTTTATATTTTCTGATGATCTGTGTGCAATGTGTATATATAGACACAGAAGTGGTGTCTTACAGCAAAAGTAGGACGTTAAGTCCCGTATCTAAACACATCTCGGCACTCCTGAAATCAGCACCTTGAGTGTGCTGCTGTTAGGCATTTTGCTGACACAGGGAGGGCCATGGCTGGAAACCTGCTCTGTGAATAGTGGCTTTATTCTTTTGGAAACCATTAGAGCTTTGGGGAGGGGAAAGGAGGAAGCTGTGCAGAAAGTCACAAAGATATTTCCCAGCACTTGCCGTGTTTTAACGACCAGCTCTGAGAAGGGGCAGGCCAGCTTGAATGGGGACAGAGGAGTGGCTTGGGAGGGAAGCCCCAAGACAGGAGCGCTGCTACTCCAAACTTACCTCATGCTCTGGTTATGCTTGATGTCCTGATATAATTCATTTTCCTTTTGTCTTTTAACGTTTACTGCATAAAATCATTCTCCTTGATCCTCTACGCTATCAGAGCTACATATTCTGTGCTGGTTATGGTGTTGCAATGACCTAATTTGATTGCAGAGGGTCGTGTCCTGTATAATGTTGTCTTGTTTTCTCAGTAGTCGATACAAACTTGATTTTAATTTCTTTGAAAAGAAAGGAGGTGGGGGGCAGGAGCCCAGCAGCCACAGCCCAGCTTATACCTGCAGCTCTTACCTTGTTGCCTGGCTGTGATGGCACACGTAGGTCAGCCTGAGTGGGACCTGCAGGCTTTTTAAATTATTTTTTTTCCTGCTGATACTAAAGAGGAAAAAGAATAGAAGCTGTAACAGAGAAAGACCCTCATTTGTAGCTGCTGGCACCCCTGATTGGCCTCAAGAAGTCCTTATTCCAACAGACTGGACACCTCTTGATGGAGCTTATCTCTGGAGGGGAGAGTTAGCTGTGTCTCCTCGTGGGACCTAGGTAGATGTTTAGCTTTCTCTTTTTGTTTCCATTTAGATGCTCTGTTGTTCATACTGTTGTATTTCACCTGCCTCAGAGACCCTTCACCTGCCTTATACCTCTGTTATTTATGAGTAGCTCAGAGGGGAAAAGGAGGGTCTGGTCTCAGTTTGTGTGGTTCATCTGCATGTGAAATAAGTGTGTTGTTTTAGAAGTGGTGGCAGCAGCCCAGGTCTCCTGGCCCTGTTGGTCTCATTTAAGGTGGCTTCAATGGCTCCAAGGCTGTGGCTTGGTGAGCAGTGGCAGGGCTTGCTCAGAAATGGGAAGTGTCACTGTGTTTTTCACAGAACTTGCTCAGAAGACGGTGTTTTTTCAGCAGCTCAAAGGAGGTGTCAGCCCAGTGGTTGGTCTGTGGGAAAAATAATCTGCTTCTGCAAACTGAAGATTGCAGCAAGCACTTAGCTCTGGTTTGTGGGCCATCTCTGCCAGCTGGAATTGCTGGTAGGGCAAATTATTCAGCTGATGGTTTCATTGCTAGTTTCCTTATGAGTACTGAACTTTCTTCTTCTGTTCTCAGGGTATTCCTCATTCTCAGCCCTGCCTCCTCCTATCTTGCAGACCTTACTGGGTGTTTGATTAAAAATGGGTTTGTTGTGGTGACAGAGCAGGAGTCAGAGAGCCATTGACAGGTGAAACGGACCATGATTTTGCAGCTTTAGCTGCAGGTAGGAGTTGAATAACTGAGCCAACAGATCTGTGTTCTAGTGTGTCACCAAGCAGGCTCCCTTGGCTTGGGTGAAGGATTTAGTGGTGGCAGGAAGAGGCCAGGCAGCAGAGAGGCTGAAGGATGGCAATGATGTATGTGGCTGGGCAAGGACCAAGGGAAAAGAATCATGAGCCTTGAGGGCAGGAAGAAAAGGAACAGGTTGGACATTGGCCACTTGTGTGATCCTCCTTGGCAGGATACCAGGTCTCCATGGGCCAAGCGCCTGACACAGTCAGGCCAATGTTCCTAATTTGTTCTCAGTTTCAAAATATTTAATCAGAGAATCAAATATGAAGTCTTTTTAAGAAGAGACTGGCACACAGCAGCTGGCTGAGTGTCGCAATCAATGTATCCGCTGTGGAACGTTTCCTGCAGAAATATTACATCCTCTCTCATTTACTTGATGATCTTTAGGGTGAATCAATCAAAAGATGCCGCGCACAAATAGTTCAGCCTGGGATGCTGTGGGTGTCCATTAGAGAGGCATTTGCTCTGTGTTAATGGACCTGTTGATTAACAAACAAACCATTGCTTTTTAAATAGAAAGCTGTTACTTGATGGCAATTGTTAGCGGTCACTTCTCTGGTGTCCCATCTCCCCTGTGTACAGCTCTCGCTCTGTGTCAATGCAGCAACTGCTGCAACAAAACCCAGGTCTATGCTGCTGGAGAGAAAAGCACCTGCATCTCATCCGAGCAGTTACCAGAGGTGGACCTTTTCCTGGAGGTTGGAAAGGACAGAGACTTTTGTGCTCAGTGTGTGATTTCATCACTGTGTGTCCTGTTAATTGTGTTTTCTGTACCTATCTGCCTTGACATGTTGGACCTGTTGGATTCCAGCAGTGTCTGAGGAAGATCTCCCCCTGACATCTCCAACAGGTCAACTTGACAGCTGCTTGAGGAGTCTGTCCTGGGTTTTACACCAGGCCGAGTGAATGGGAGATTTTATTTGGGTCTGTAAAAACTCTAGTCTGTTGGAGCTATACTGTTCATTGCCTTTCCATGCAGCATAGGTATTTTCCTAGTCTCCATGTTTTCTGGGTGAAAAATCACCCATGTTGTAGTGTTAGTTCTTGCTTTTCCAATGCTAGCACGGCATGAACACCAGCTAGCATTTTAAGCACTAGAAGCTCAGGATGATACCCACTGCTTAGAAGATATCCTTACCCATTGGAAAGCCCCTGCACCAACCTGAGTGGACCATACCTCTGATGACCAAAGCTGTGGAGACAGGAAAACAGCATGTTCAGTGCTGCCAGAGCTCTGGTGTGGCACTGGAAACACACTCCCTGGACACAGCCTGAGACAGACCACTGTGCTGAGCCACATAACACAGCTAATTGCAGCAAGGCAGTCACACGGCAGGGCTGACCAACCTGAAAGGACCAGGTTTATGGCTGTGGGGTGTGTTTAGCCCCATGCTGGTAGTTGCCAGCAGCTGTTCTGCTTTCTGGGAAGTGTGTTTGGACCTGTGCTGCTCAGCCAAAGGCTGAGGGGGCATTTGGTTTCCCCCCAGAGTGCTGGTCCAAAGCAGCCCTTGTTCGGTCTGGCAGGCCAAGCATCGCTCCAGCCCACTGCAGAGGGGATCAACTCCCCCATGTCACTTGTTTAGCTCCATCTTTACTGCTACAAACTGACTCACTCAGAGCTGTCCTTCCCACAGCTGGTGGGAGTCAAAGTGACAAGGCAGTTAGTGGATTAGGGCAGCAGAGTGAAAACCATTTGGCGTTTCTATCCTGATTCTTCTGGGTGCCTTTAATTAGCATGATTGCTCAGCACGCGATTTTGCCATGTTCTTTAGCTCCCCTGGTTAGAATAATTATTCCCCCAGCTCCTTTTGTTCCAATTCCTGATCACTTACAAAGTCTCCTGTTAAAAGCCATTAAATCTGTAATGTAAAGTGAGAGTAAGTGTTCAGCAGTGTTACGCTCTCGGCCCCACACGTGTGCTCCAGCCCCTCTCCAGCGCTCCGCTGCTCCCTGCCACGTGCTCTGTGCTGCAGCATCACTCTCTGCTCTCCTTTTGCACGCCTTCCCCACTGGCCATCCCACGTGTCCCACATGCAGCAGGTTGTGTGCATGCTCTCCCTGCTTTCTGCTGGCATTCTTGGTATCACTTAGCTCTGTTTCCCCTGTGCATGGGCTGCTCATGGCACTGAGGTTGAATTCGGGGCTGTGGACTGTGATCTCTTACATGTCATTGCATGTGCAAATGAAGAAGTGCCGTTAGAAGTGTATTTTGTTGCATGCTTTTGCCCTAGTATGGGCAGCTCTTGCTTCAAGGAGCAGCCTACAGAGGAGGACATGTCCGGGCTGTGGTGGCAGGCAGGACTGGTGATAGATGGTGGAGAACAGGGAAGATCTTACTTTTTAAGGAAAGCTGTTTCTCTTTTTCTCAGGCATGAAATCCTCTGGTGGAGGGAAAATGGGTTTTGGTTAGTCACATTCCTGGGAGTTTTGGTGTTGCAGAGCCTCTCCAACCAGAGGCCTGGGAGCTCAGCCTGTTCCCTGTCCCTCATCTCTGCTGATATTTGATCAGCACATGTCAATGACACAAGTGGGGCAGGCACAAAAGCTTGCACAGAATTATACAGTGTGAAATAAGATTGAGCATAAGTGCTTTAAATGCCTTGTGCATTTAGGTGAGTTGATGTGAGAGGGAGAAGGGAGAGAAGGAGACTTATTTTCAGACCCAAAATGAAACTGGGTCAGAGAAGGGTCTAACAGCCATGTGGTTCATTAAGCTTGGTGCTGACTGCCAGAGCAAAAATTCACAGCTAGACTACTTGCTGGAAAAACCTTGTTGGAAAGAAACCCTGGTCCTTCCTCCCTCCTTTGAATGAAAACAGGTTCCTAATTCACAGCAGCCACACATTTTAGGCTTAGGTCTTCATTTGCAGCCCTGCTGTGATGTGCCAGATCTTCCTGCTCTGCAGAGCTCAAGTTCTGCTGCAGAGTGGAGTAAGGGTCTCCTTGCACAGCAGCAGCCTCTCCCAGCAATCCTCCTGGTGCAGTGCCTGGGGGGCTCCCAGCCCACCTCATCTCAGCTTTGCTGGCTGCAATGGTCTTTCCACAAATTTCATACCTTCTCTTGTAAAAGTGTACAATGTGTGTTTTGTGGGAGCAGACCTTTCTCCCCTCCTGCTGACTGAAAGCCACCACAAATACCTGCAGCTTGGTTGATGGGCAGTACCCAAAGTGTTCCCTAGGAGCAGTGTGATCCTATGGCAAACCTATGTTCCTCTGCTTGCTGTCCCCTCTTCCCTTGGGGAAAGCACAGCCTTCCCTGTGCCCCGGGGTGCGTGTTTTAGAGCTTGCCACATGCTGGAAGGTACCAAAACATTGTCTTGAAATAAAACCTGGTGGTAGAAGCTCTCTCCTAGGGTGCTTAATGACACTCTTCTGATACATTTTGGTGAGGAAGGCAATTTGTTTTGAGAACCATCTAGTGGGGCAGTTATCGAGAGAAGAGCCACGGTGGCAACCTTCATTTCTAAAACAACCAGCGGAGTAGGAGTGCTGTAGAGACATAGATGAAGGACAATAATTGCAGACAATGCAGCCTCCAAACAGCCTAAAACATCAACAAAACCTCTTTCCTCAAGGCTTCCTGCTGCTCTCACTGTGTTTTTGCCCTCAGCTCTTCCTGTTCCCATTTACAACTCCCCTGTTAGTACTCGGTGTCTCCTTGCCTGCCGAGATCTCCTCAGTTTCCATCCACAGCTTGTAAACCCCATGAAATCACATTTCACCACAGGATGCTCCTGCTGACACTTCAGGCTCTTGGGCTTGTACTGCTCCTGGGCTTCCTGGAGGGCAGCTCTGGCCTTTCTTGATGACATAAGGTGTTGCTGGAGCAGATGGCAGAGTAAAGAAACTTGAGCGAGCAAGGATTTATCCCAGGCCTTTATCAGCTCCTCCACCAGTCCTCCGAAGAGCCGGGAAGCATTGTTGGCAGGGAAGGTCCCAGACACAGACTGCAGTAGTTGTGTGCTTATCCACCATATGTATCTCCTTTGGCATCTACTCTTGTATCCTGGCCACCTGGCTTTACTAAGTGCTTCTGTCCCCTTCCAAATCCCAGGTCTCCTGGAGAGGATGGGAGCTGGGGCTGTTCCCTGTGGAGAGAGCCCACGACTGGCATCGGTTCCTCCAGAGACCTTGGAGAAACCACGGTCCTGCTCCGTGCCACTATTTTGCCATCTGCGTAATGAATATAACAGCTTCTGCCTCCCCAGGGAATGAGTGAGGCATAACAAATTAATGTTTATGAAGCGCTTTCCGGCTGAAAAGAAGTTTGCAACAGGGCTGTTGCTGTTGTAACTCAGGGGCTTCTTTTGCCGGTTGGCTCTTTGATGTGGCGATCTGTGGTACTGGTGGATCAGCTGTACCATAATTGGAATTAATCAGCAATTAAGAAACACGAGCCCAACCAGATTTTTTCCCAGTGGATATTCATTTCTGGGCAGATTAGTCAGTGGTTTTCAGTAACTCCATGTAAAATGCTTAGGGTAACTTTTGCTATCTGAAGCAAGTGGGGAACAGAGGCGGTGTCAGAGGAATGCAGATACCTGTCAGGCAAAGTGGAAATGAGGTGCTCATGTAGCACTGTGCATAGTGCTTAAACTGGCAGCACTCTGAGGGCTGATTTGAAAAAATAAATTAGAAATTGACAAAAGAATATACTTGAAAGCCAAAGTGATGAAAATGATGTATTACTTGTTGGGATGGGACCTTTCATGCTGGGTCCCTGCGGGCTTTGTGGAGTGCAGAGGCAGAAAGTTCATGGCAGTGAGAAATGGGGACTTGCGGAGGCAGGCAGAAGCAGTTGTTCCTCCAGGCAGTGAGAACTGCTGTGGAGAAGGCTCCTGGACGTGGTGGTGCAAGCACACAGATGGACAGAGGCAGACCAACAGCTTGATAGTGCCCAGAACGTCAGCTCCCACCAAACTTTTGGGCATTTGCAAACTCTTTGCTGCAGCTTGTTCTCATGACTGACGGATGAACACCAAGAGTTTTGCTATTCACCTTTGCACAGATGTAGGTGTCACAAGGGACAGAACACCCTCTTAGCTCAAGTACCTTCTCTCCGACCCACTATGATTTAAATGAGGCAGAGATTAAGCTCTGCATGTTGTGGGTGAAACTGCTGGGTGCCCAGTCCTTCCCCCTTCCCTGGTCCTCTTAGAAGTCATTTCACATACTCTGGCTTCAATCTAACAAAAACAAAACCGATGAGGCCCAACTGATCTGGCTGCTTTCCATCATGCAGTGGGCCTCTGAGTGGCTTTAAATAGCTGCACCTCTGTGCAGCCTGGAGAAAAGCATTGGCTGTGCCTCTGGACAGGGAGGGTAGCTTTGACTCAGACCACAGGACATCTCAGACCTGAAAATAGCCTTGTTATTTTGTCCTTGGTCTTAAATTATTTTATTTCCATCTTATTTTTTTATTTTATACCCTGGTAAGTGCTTTCCTACTTTGGGGCTTTTCCTAAGGGGGATCAGTGGGGAATCTTGGAGCTCTGCCTCCTGAGCTATCAGGCTACATCATTTAGTATCTTGGAACTACTCCATCCATGAAAGAGTTCCAGAGAAAACAAACTTGTGATCCCAGCTAATACGGACATGGCCTGTGTTAACGGTGGCAACAGTAGAAATGCAATGGATACTGGAATTCCTCTCACCAAAGGTTTAATGAATCTTACATAGTCTTAAAGAGTTCTCTGGGTGCAAATGCTGCCCTTTTCTCAAGGAACATTTTTCAGTTGAGTGCCTGTAGTATTCTCCTACAACTTCCTCTGCTCTAGTTAAGCATGAGAGAAATTTGTGTGGAAATGGGATCTTCTGGACCCATTTGCTCCTGCTGTTTCTCTTGCTCTCAGCCCATCTCTTCCCTTTCCTGCCCTCAAAAGCACATGCAGTGCTGTGATCCCCTGCGATTTTGGGTTGAGGAGAAGATGAAGATGCCACAAACTGTAGCTAGAGTTCCATCTAACACATTCCCAAGAGGTTTCCAGTGACGTCAAATCTCATTGACTAAAGTGGGAGACTCATGCCTGAGGTTAAACTGTGGAAAATGAACAAAGGTACAAGGTGAGCTGCTGTGGAGGGGAATAAGGACCCTGTTTCCATGAAAATGAACAATCATAAGCATTTCTGTAGTTCTCAGAGCCTTGTGAATCTTAAAAGAGCTGTTATCTACTTGAAGATCTGCTTGAGGTCTGTATCGATGTGAAATTCATCTGTGGACTGCATTTTCTTGAAGTCCTCCATTGTGGTCAACAGTGTTGGGCTTGTGTAAATGAGAGGAGGTCTAGGCTTTTTGGCTTTACCTTTGGCGGTAGAGGAGATGATGTCCTTATCTGCAGCTGAGACCGTCAAGGAGAACCTCATGGTGTGCTGCTGCTGAGCTTTTGTGACCTGCTTTGTTGTGGCAAGTGAGGCCTCAGTCTGGGTTGCATCTCATCCTGGTAATTGGGGTGGAGGGGAGAAAAGAAAGATAGTTTTGTATCATAGCCCTACAGATGAACCCATGCATGACAGGAAACCTGGATTGCCATGTTACTTTCCCCTCAGATATAGACATATCAGTCCTAGCTTTGACTAGACGGATGGCTGTTTCCTTTGCTCTGGATGTGGGCCAGGCTTGATGGTTTTCATGCTGCCTTTGATGCTATTCATACTTCATATCTGTGCATAGAGAAAGATAAAATGTACACTGTTGTTGGAGTCTCCTATTGCTTTTCACTTATATCATAAATTCTGCTGTAACACAGAAGAGAGATTTGAGCTCTATTGCCTAACGTGGGCTGTGTGGATAGCAGTGTTATGTTTGGCCAACTCATTGCCCCCAGTTTGCTATTTTTGTTTAACCCATTTTTGCCAGGTGTTACATGGCATCTCGTTGCTTTTCTCATCCATTTCCACAGCAATTTATGCTGCTGTTTTAGAAGCAATTTCCAGCCCTGGGTTTCAAAACTGGGCTGCACCACTCCTGCTGTGGTGGATAGGGCTGCTCTGAGGAGTTGTCACCATTTTCTGCGCTGTACCCTCGCCTCCCTGTGTCATGTTCACTGCTGCTCTTCTCAGGTGACCTGGAGCAGCCTCAGATCTCAAAAGTCCTAGAAGCATGGGGTATTTGAATAGTCGCAGTTTTAACAGAAGGCAAACAGTGAAGGCGAAGTGAAATTATCTGGTTTCTCTCCATAGTCTTGCTCTCAATCAGTGGAGGAAGGGTGCTGCCCACAGGGCACTGTCTGTAGGCTGGACTGGGTATGTGCATGGGGCAGAGAGTGGCTGAGATCAACTAGCCAAGGTGTTGGGAAACATAGGACAGCTCTGGAGGACTAAGTGGATGGCCAGGGTTGAGGACAAAAACTGATTGCATGGTTCGGTCGCCTTCAACTTACTTGTCCTTTCATTGCCACATCCTTCCAGCCTGCTTAGAGAAATGCCCAATCTGCCCTCTCCATCTCAAGCTGCTAGAGCCACACAGCAAATCTGAGCTCATTCCTCCTTCCCTCTTCTCCAGTACTCTCCATACATTTATTCCACTATCATACCATGGCTATTAGGAGAGAAGGTATCATATTTTAATTTTAAAAGTCATTATCACTAGAGCAGGGAGAAACACAAAGTTTAATGTCAGACCCTTCCCAGTTTTGTAGGTCTTTGGAGATGCTTTTGATTTTAATCTACAGGGTGGGGGGTTTTACCTTCTTAGTATTTCTAGGCTTGTATATTAGAGTTTCTCTCCAAATTTACAACCAATGTCAAAGATAGTGTTTTTCTTCCCACTTTCCAGCCAGCACTGACAAATGTGAAACTCCACAAAAAGAATTATTTTAAAAATTTCCCCAACTCCTTCTAAGAAGGTGAACACTTTTCTTTGTCTTTTTTTTTTGTCTTTTGATAAAAAAAAACAAAAAAAGGTAAAACAAAACCCCCAAACTCGCTAAGGTATTTCCGAGCTAGTTTCTCAGGAGCTAATGGCTGTGATGGTAGGAAGATGACATTTGTCGTAGCAGCATCCAAACTCTGAACCTGTTGAGATTCACCCATTTTAACCCTGGACATCAGCGAACATCATCCATCTCACATCTGACAGTGAAGCCATAAACCTAGCAAGAGCCTTGTTGGTTTCTGCTCCATACAAGAGAATGGGGTTGAAGGTAGCAGTACAATATGGGCAACAGCAGTGAGGACAGAGAAAACCAGTCAGGAGAGAAGCATATTTTTTTTCAGATTCTTTGGGGACTTTAATAAATCCGAAGGAGAGGATGCCAAAATGACCAATGCTGCAATGCTTTCCCAAGTCGGCGGTATGTGTGTTCAGACTCTAAGCTTCAGAAATGTCATCTCTTCTCCTGCCACGTTCCTCATTGTCCCTCAGTAGCGACTGCATGTCAATTATGGGGTAACCCCTACTGCAGTCCCATTCTGTGAAGACCCTGCTGTCACTGGAGATCCCTGCAGCTGGGATTCACAGCACAGCACTGACAACAAAGAGTAAAGCACTCAATATCCCCAGCCTTAAGTCTTGCTGATCTTTCACACGTCCCTTTGCTGAGGCTGTGTGTCCCCAGTGGGTTTTTAGTTCTATTGGATGTGGTCTGGCTGAAGTGGAATTGCCTTAATTTAGCAGAGCTAAGAAATGCAAAGAAAATAAAGCAGATAGGAGAGCTCCTTGGAGATACTTGGTGTTGTAGAGTGTAGACTTTCCCAGCTATCCTTTGGTGGCCATAAAATGTATTTATATTATGAAAACCAAACCACGATAAATAGTGACATTCAGGGATGCCATGTTTATTTGTCTCCCAGTGACTCTGATAAGAAATTGACTTAGTCTACATACACATTTCCAGGCATCAGCACTTTAAACTCTGCTTTGGCTCTGAGAGTTGAGCTAGGCTCTTTCTCACTACTAATGATATTTCAACACTTGGAATTTGCCTATGAATTTTGTTTATGACACATGAACTGAAGCTGAGCCTGGCTTACTCTCCCATGTGGACCAGCCCGTCAGGGCCGCTGAGAATAACAGATAGTTTCTCCCCCACAAGTTTAAACAGTTCCAAACCAAACAAACAGCTTTTGTCTGCATCCTCAGGTTCATCAAAAGAGGCATGTATTTGATGAGCAGACGGAATAAGGTAGTGCAGGGAAGAAATATAAATAGATATAAAAGAAAAAATAGAAAGAAGAAACAGGGAAAAAAAATCTTCTGACTGGTGTAGATATGGTGTGAAAAACTTTCTGTTCCTAGCCTAGAGAAAAGCACCTTCCTTATAGAGGTCAGTTCACAAGGGCATCCAAGTTGCTCCATGCTGCTCTAGTGATGGGCTAACTGCTCTCTTGGTTCTCTGCTCCACTTATTTTTCCTTTTCTTCTGACCAGTATTTCTGGCAAATCCTAAGCCTTCAAATTACTTTTAAAGAGGTGGGGTTGTGTAAGGAGAAGATGCCTCCAGTGTGCAGGTTTTGGTGTAGAAGGGATAACTGATGCTAAGGAAGTCTATCAGGTATGAGGGTAAGGTCTCCCCAGCCTTGCAATGGCACTCTTTGGCTTCAGAAATGTTAAGCCAGACTAAATAAATCATGAGAGAGAAGTAGGCATAGGAAGGAGTCTCAGTTTTCCTCACTCTCTGACTAGGGAAAAGATGGATTAGGTAGGAATTAGGACTTTTCTGTCCCTGATTAGTGAGAACCTCTAGAAATGTGTTGTTCTTGGTTCTCTGTCCAGACTGCTTGCATGCCCCTCGTCCTCAGAGCACTTGTGCCTGCACGCACCACATGAAATAATTGCCTGTTCTTTATGGAAAGAGAGAGCAAGGTAGCCCTGCCCAAAGGGGCCCTTTTGGCTTTAATTTAATGGCAGCCGTTTGCTGGTTATTCATTTGGTTCTTTTTTAATAATTACATGTGTGTCGATATCTCTCTCTTTTTTTCTAGTTTTGCTCTTTTTTGTTTTCGTTTACTTTATTTTGCTTTTTTCTTTTTTCTGTTTTTTTTTCCCCTTTAGGTTTCAGAGAAATTATGTTGAATCCAATAAGCCTCCCTGGACATTCCAAACCTCTTAACCAAGGCATTTATGTTGAGGATGTCAGTGTTTATTTCAGCAAAGGACGTCATGGCTTTTAAAAACTCCTTAAAAGTCCCTGTTCTGATGTCAAGTTTATAGGCTGTGCCCTCAAAATGGTGGGAAGCAGTAAGCGTGGTCTGTATGGATTGAGGTCTCCTCCTAATAGGACTCTACAGCCCTGCCTGTACACACGTTAAAGCCAACTGAAACTGTGGTTTTCTGTCACCAGATAAACAGGGTTGTTCTTTTCCTCCAATGGTCGCTGTGTTCGTTAAATATTCCTGCAAGGCACAACAGCAGCAATGAGAGCAAATAAAGAGAATTAAAACCCAATTGAAAGGAGTCATCCTAATAACACAGTAAATAATTGTACTTTTGCTTTAAAATAAAACACAAAACAAAACGAACCAAGCCAACCAAACTGACATCTTTAGTCATGTCCTCCCTGCTTGGAGTTTTCCTTGTAAGCTTGTGTCTTCGCAACACCCAGTGAATGCCACCATCACCTCTTAAGTGGCACCGCCATGGGAGGTCTCCCAGAGCGAGCCGAGGCGGGGAGCCTGGAAGAAACTAAAGCAGAACGAAGACTTTTGGTAAGAACAAAGGCAGCCCCGCTCCCAGTTCTTGCACAGAAA
This sequence comes from Eurystomus gularis, assembly GCA_013400335.1. NCBI lineage: Eukaryota > Metazoa > Chordata > Aves > Coraciiformes > Coraciidae > Eurystomus > Eurystomus gularis. The sequence goes on along the minus strand of VZZY01019637.1, from coordinate 1,526,642 downwards.
ATAATGTTGGAAGGAATAATAATGGAAAGAAAAAGGAAAAAGAAATCTTACTTCTCTGACAGGAAGAGAATGTGGTTATCTTTGAAGTGCACATATGCTAGGAGGCTTTTTTTGTTTGTCTGTTTGTCTGTGTGTGTTAGAGCGGCTCATTGGATCTGACTATATCGTTGTCGTACTCTGACTCTTGAATGATGAGCTTTATCTGAGGAGTTGCCTGGACTCCCTGCATGGATGGAGAATCCATAGCGCAGGAGGGTCTGTGTCCTTGCCAGGACTAGGGCAGTGAGCAAAGTGGAAAAGCATATCAGACGCACGCAGGTCCCAGTTGCTGGGCCTTTTCCAGCCCCCTTTAGCTCTCCCCTGTATTCCCACCCAACTAGAGATTGATTGTAACCCAGTCACATACCCAGAACCAGCTCAAGGCTGACTGACTGAAGGAGAGGAAAAATAAGTATTCTGTTGCTTCTTCTCTGGCATAAATGGGAATATTGATCCTGTTCTCTGGCCAGTACTCATATTCTTTCCCCCTCTCCCATCCCACTTTTGTCTTACTTCATCCAAAGCCTCTCAGATGGAAAAGTAAACCCTTTGATCCTGTCCTTGAGAGAAGCCAATTGCCCCCGTGGCAACTTGCAGGGCTTTCCTTGGACTCTCTGGATGTCACATATATGGGAAATACAGATTTACTCACACATATCAGTGATAAACTATAAGCAAGGCAGTTTTTCTCTAGAGGAAAAAAACCTTCCAAAAGCTTCAGGTGTTGCCAGATCCTTTTCTGAAAGGAGTATTTGAACCAGGAGCTTGCTCACCAGCCACTCAGCTTTGCTTGCCTTCTTGGTGGCCTGAGACGACCTTATCATATCAAGGATGTCTCTAAATCACCAGCCCTGAAGGGTCACTGCCACTGGAAAGAGTCACGGTTCCCCTCCACCAGAACTGGGCAGAAGCCTCAGAATGGGATGTTCTGCTTCATCCTGCCTTTACAGGTGACCTGCATGAACCACCCTGGAGACTACCAGGAGGTAGCTGTCCCATAGGGATGCCCTTGGGAGTATTCCGTTCTCTCGCTTCTTCTCCTGGTTCATTCGCATAAAAAGGTAAAGTGCAATAGAAGAGTACAGGAGAATGGTAGCAGATTGCTTTAAGTTAACGGACATGTCTTAGGGGTCATCTGTATTAGGACAAGGAGGCCTGGCTCAGGTCGGATGGCTTCAGAAACCATGACCAAAACGCCCAACAAAGTTTCCTGCCCACATCGGAGCTGGAAATGCAAGAGATGCACCGTCAGAAAGGACCTGCGGCCATGTTGTTGACACCTCAATTCTGCAGATTCACAGAGTGAGGAGGAGCTTCACCAAGCGTGTGAATCACTGGGTGCTTGTCTAAACTGACTTTCCCCATCTCCTGGAAGTCACCCACCTGACCTGGGGATGTCTTGTCCGTCTGAACTGTCTCCTCTCCCTAGCACTGTTCAGGGGACTCTGCTCTCAACTGTGTGTATCAGTCGTAGAGATACATCCATGGGCCTGGACCAGAAGCCTATATCCAAACACCCTAGCAGAGGAAGGGTTGAAATTTGCAGCTCAGGTCCATCTCTGCTTAGAAGAAATCCTCCGGACCGTACAGTATAATTTAAAGCAGTTCTCCCCACTGTGATCGATGTCTCAATTTGTTTAACACCAATTAAAGTCTCTGGTTCCTCACTGCTGAAAAGGAAAGCCAGTCATGGCCGTTTGCGATTGGTGGCTTTAAGTAGCAAGTCTAAGGATGGGGTTTTTAAAAATTTTATTTTATTTTTAATTATTGTAAATCATTACCTCATTTTCTGTCAATGAGACTCCTCCATCTTTGAGCATTCTTATCTTGCCATAACTATCATCCTGTGCTAATGGGAAATGGGACGGTCCCTTTTCACAGAGACTATAGGGGTGTTCAATGTCTAGTTTCTTAATAAACACTTTATTTTCTAACGAAACAGCTGCATCAGGCCTCTTCTTTGAAGATGAAATAAATAAACATTCAGAATGACACGTCCTATAGTCTACTTCTTCATGAGATGGTCTATGTCTGGGGATTCCGGTTTGTTTGCTTCTTTGGGGGGTGTGGAGGGTGGGATTTACGGTTGTGATGTGAACATTGCTCAGGTGTAGCGCTTGCTTCTGTCACTCTCATCAGGCGTGAAGATAGTTTCTTGCCTGAGAGCTTAGCTGCTTATGGTCTCAGCTAACAACCTGTTGCGTTTTGTAGTTCAAAATGGTCATATGCTCTGAGACAAGGCAGTACTGCTGGGAGATGGTGTCAGGATTTGCCAAGACAAGTTTCTACACTTAGCAGAGGGAGTTTTGCAGGGAGCCTTATCTCTCGGGGAGCTTGACACTAAAAGATTGTTCTGGCTACAGTGCTTTTGTTTCAGGATATGCTGTTGCTGCAGGTCTTCCTGCTTGGCTATCCAAATTGCTCTTCTGCTGGGTGTTGGACTGTTGTCCCTTTATCAGGGACAATTAGCTTTCTATTAAGCTAGCAAGGATGTGTTTGATTTACAGGCAGTAGGGTACAGGTGAGTGGTGCACTTGGGTTCCTTGTCAGAAGTTCATGTAAGGTTGTTGGTTGATCCAGAAGGAGAGAGGAACCGCTTTGCAGCATGCAGGGCTTGTCATGAGTTATGTGTTTCAGTATCATTAACGAGAGATGTCATTTATGAGACTTAAAGCTGCTGTGCCAACTTGCAGGTGATCGTGGGCATGAGGCTGGGGGTGTGTTTGAGCTGATATTGGTGGATGGTGCTGGAACCCTTTTAGAAAATCTGATGAGAGTTTTGATGAGCAAAAAAGAAACATGTTTTCCAGCATCCTTCTGTTCTTATAACTTCCTGGCATGACTTTCAAGCAAATACTTCAAAACGATGCTATGACTGAATTTTCACATGTTATTTTCTTCTAGTGATTATGCCTCTAGAAGTGATTGTGTGCTGTGGTTCACAGGATTAGGTGATAGCTGAGAACTTTACCTTTCTAGGGACAACTGTAATGCCTGAGACACGTGGCTGTCTCCTGATGTATAATGTGGAATGGGCAGCTGAGCTGCATCAGATTTCATCCCGATTTCCCTCTCCTTTTTGTGGTGTAGGAAACAAACATGGGTGTTGGAAGCTTTGCCTTTTCCTCCTCACTGCTCTATCAGGTTTCACAGCCAAGAAACATTGCATGGGGTTGATTAGCTAGTTACTTAAGTTGCTGGTACAGTCAGCCTTGGTCAACTTTGATTTGTATTTCAGGGCAACTGATTCCTTACACATGAGTTCAAACAATGTTTTTGATGCTGCCAGTTCCCAGGGAGCTAGCTTAACTATGCCTGTGGGCTCTGACATGTATTGCAGAGGGGCTGGGCACTTGCTTCTCCTTGTACTTGCTTCTTGGTTGCCTGTGTTGCCTGATGTACCCATGTGAAGGTTCCGTGGTCTTCAAAACAGCTTGCTTGTGAATTGATAGCACTGGCCTGCTCTCCCTCTCCACACTGGCTTCAAATGACTCTTGGGCTGTTCACAGAGCTCATCGCTGAAGGAGCTTGGGGTACTGGCTTGGTAGGGTGCAGACAGTGGTACATATCAGCTCCTCCTGAAAACCATAACTCTGCCTTCTCGGTTCTTGTAGAGTGTGGAGCCTGCATGTGAACAAGCAGAGCAGGAAGATTTTGTTTCCGTGTGTTTGGACTCTTAGAAGGTGGAGTCACATTTCTTTTAGTTCACACCTGGAGTGAGTGTGATGAGCATGGTATGATTCTGGCATAATACCTCTCTGCATGATGGAATCAATGCATGGCCCTGCAGGACCTTTGGCTTGGACTTGCTGCAGGCGAGTGTTTGATGTGTGTGGTGCTGTACGTCACAACTGGAGTACATTGAGTCTCCATTGCTGTTTTTCTAGCTTGCACTGGCTGAGTCTTGATGGGTTTTGCTGCTCCTTTTTTTTTTTTTCTTAAATTTAGATGCTCTTTGAAGGAGCTAGCCCTTCTTTCCCAAGAGGCTGGAGCTTCTTTTGAAGGTGGTGGTTTTCTCTGCCACCAGGTCTTTCGCCTTTTCAGCATGTGTCTGTGCCTGCTGTCCAGAGAGGCAGGGACAGAAGTCCCAGGAGCTGTGGACAGTCACAGGAAGGTGCTTCTGCTGTTTAAGCAAGCTGCAGCAGTGCATCACCACTCTGCTCTGATTTGTACCCAGAACAAGCTGCAGATCCTTGGGGTTAAGCCCTGGCATTAGCAGAGGATAAAGAGGACTAGACACAGTAGTAAAGCTAAAAAACACAGGTTTGGAGGAGCAGCAGGAAGAGAGCATGCAAGAAATCAAATGTCGGGTGACTTCAGTTTTGCTTAGCATTTTGAAGAGCTTCTGGTGCCATTTATGCAAGGAGCCAAAGAGTCCTTATTAACTGTGTATTTACCAGTACCTACAGACCCTGATCAATTGGCAGAACAGTTTAACAAGCTTCAGGGAAGTGTCTGCAGTTGCTTTGAAGGGGAAAGAGTATGACAGGAGACTGGCACACACAGCTGGAAAAGGAGCTTTACCTGGTGAAGCAACAACGTACCTTCCTCTGCTGTTGTGGTGCATTTTGCTTTGCCTGTATCTTACAGTATCTTTGTTGTCACATCGCCACTATCCTTGTGACAGGCAGGCTCCTTGGTGGTGCCAGCATGTGGTCTGATGCTGCAGAGCATCAGCCTCCGGCACCACATCTCTGGTGGCCTGTGCTTGTGCCACAGGGGTGCACTGCAGGCTATAGGACATCCTACTCTCTGTCTACACCCTTAAAAAATAACATCGGAAACCTAATGGTTGAAATACGTTAGTTTGCCTAATGGAGCTTCCTTTGTGTGTCTTGTAAACTGATACGTGGGGAGGACACAGAGGGTTTAAGGGTGCAGATACGGTGCCTTTCTGCTTCTGCTGGGAACTCAGTTTGGTTGTGTCAGTTCCTGACGTTGTTCTTGTGTTCTGAATTCCCCCTTCTTGGATGCACCATTGGAGTTTTGGGGGTTGTTTGTCTGTCTTCCTTAGTGGGATTTGGTAATTGGTTTCCAGAGAAGTGGTATGTGCCTGTTCTTACTGAAATCAGTACAGAAATTCAAAGGAGTGTTAGCTGAGCTTTTGCCAGACAGCAGTTTGAGGCGGAGTTCAGGCTCTGAGTTTGTCAAGTTAAGAGTTATAATAAATCTCAACCCACACTCCCAGCCCTGATAAATAAGTGCGGAATGATTCCTTTGCTAAGAGAAGATGATGGTCTGTCCAGCAGTAAAGCAGAGTGCAAGTACAAGACAACTATATTTGAACTTGGATATTAATTTTGAATTTGTGAGTGTAACTGCTGACTAGTCAGCAGGAATAAATTTTGATTGTTCTCTACAAAGTGGAGGGATTTGTTCCAAGCACTGGTTAAATGATTTGCTCTGCCGTTAGTGAGTCATTTGTGACCTGTGCCTGGTTCCTGCAGATCAGTTGACTTTTTGTAAGGATTTGCCTATGATTTCAGACTATTTGGCCTTTTTCCTCTGAGGATTTGCTTCAAATATTCATGTTGTGTGACTAGCTGACTGGTGCTGATTTTGCTCTTGGGTTGGGTGAGTGAATGTTTCAGACTGGCAGCCAGAAATGTAATATGCAGAGGTGCTCTTCAATAATCTGGTATTTGGGGTTGTCCTCTTATCCCTGTGTTTCTCTTTAATATCTGGGGACTGGTACCATCCCACCGGGTCTGTCTGCAGGCAAGAGAAACTGTTCTTCCCCAAGCCCTTGAAATAATTAAGGGCTTGTTTTAAGAGCAAGTAGCCTTCATGACTCCAGCTGGAATTTTGGGAGCAGCCTGTGTCTGATCTGTACGTGGGTCTCCATCCACTGATCACAGTGCAGCTGCTGCTGGAGGTCAGCCTCTTTCAGGAGAAGTCAGAAAGAGCCAGACTGGAGTTGCATTAGGCTTGGTAAACTGCCAGAATGTCTGAATAAGCTAATCATGGCCAGGTCATCATTATCTTAAGTGAGTCAGAGATGTGTCCAGGCTGTTTATTAAGATAATTGGGAGAGGGAGGAATGTTTGCAGTCTGTGGATTAGACCGGTGAGGTGGTGGAGCGTACTGCAACATCTGATACAAGAGAGGAGCTCACGGTCTTGCAAGTTGATATTCTGCATGTGTCCAGGGCCTGGTCCTGCTGAGTTTCCGTCCCTGGTGCCAATAACAAACATGTAAGGTGGCATTGTAATAATGCAATATGCACATTTCAAACACCACCAAGGTGAGCTCATCTTGCAAGAGAGTTGTACCTCTGCTCAGATTTCCTCCTGAGGCCGTGCTGACTGGTAATTTTAGAGATAATTTGAATCAACAGAGCATTTTGGTTTTGCCGCATTAGTGCCAAGCAATATTTGGGGACACTAGGATCAGATGTGCACTGTCATCCCGTTCCTGGTAGTGCCTGGTCCGGTCCTCTGCAGACTGCTGAAGGTGGCTGCGGGTTTGTTTTGTGTTCCCTGAGACACATTTGTTCATCTAATGGTGCCAGAGGGGGTTGCAAGTTTAAGAGTGTTTAAGCTCCAGTCATATGCTCAGCGCTGCTAGAACAGCTCCAGAGGCACATGTGCCTCAAAGCCATCACATCTCACAGCACACAGGCATTGCAGACGATGGAGAAGGGACTTTGCTTAAAGACAGGTAAGTGCCATTTTTCTCTTTCCAGGGAGCTATTGTGTGTAATATGCTGAATTCAGACCTCTAGCAGGAATTATTTTGATGGATCTGCTCTAAATGCATAAAGGAAAACTGACATTAGACAGTATCAGTGAGAAACTGTCAGTCCCTGCTCAGGAAGTAGCAGGGACTCTTCTGACTGGAAATGTTGCAGGTCTGGCACTGTGTGAGAGCAGAAAACCAGAAGAGGCAGGTGCTGCTGGAGATCAGAGTTAATCCCCCACCATTGCTCTTGTTTGAGTGCCCAGGTCAGGGTTGGTGGCTGGGGGATGCAGCCGGGGTGCCAGCAGGTATGGCAGAGATGTGGGAGGTGTTCAGCATGGCTCTTCACTCTAAAGGAGTGCAAGGGTGGCTACCTGATGATAGTTATCAGTCTCTCATTTTCATCAACAATAAGCAAAAAAGGCTCCGATGTGTGTTAAGCCTTCTGCCTGGTGCCAGCAGCATGTGCATTACAGACGGATCGCCTCTTTTGCAGCCACATGAAATGTTTGCCACTCAATCCCAATGGAAAATCTGTATAGCCACAGCTTCAGAAGAAGGCACCTAAGTCCCTGACTGTGCATCTTGGATGAAAATACTGTCCTGTCACTAGACTGAAAGTTCAATTTAATCCTGTTAATCTTGGAGGGGACTCCTGACAGTTGGGTACAGTTCTGTATAGGTCCTTAAGCTCCTTTGCGTGACTACAATGTGTGAAGCATCTGATCTTGTGCCGGATTTCCTTCCCTGGATTCAGTGGTGTTGACCTGAGCCTCAAAGAAAATGGGGAGGTTGCTATCAATAGCAGTCTTACGAGAGAAGAAGAATATCTCTGGCCAAGAAACTAGAGTCACGCCTAGGAAATAAAGAAGAGTCCTGAGCATAAAAGATATCGTCAGGTACACCCAAATCACTAAGGATTGACAACGACCTTCTAAGGAAGAAGATCTCAAAGACTCCAAAAAGCAAGAAAATGTGGTGATCATGAACAGTAGATACAACATAGTCTGAAACCTGTCTCTCTGATCCTGAAACGACCACTGAAAACAAATGGGCTGCACAGGAATTACATGTGGATGATCCCTTGAAGGGATGGTTCAACCTCTTAGGGCATGTCTGTGCCATTCATTTATAGCACTGTGAAGCCTAGGTTTGCCAGTACCTGGACTGTTGGCCTACCAGCACAGGGAGGGAGGACATGAGCCATGGAGGACTTTGCTGCCAAGCCTGCCCTGTCTGAGACTTCTTCATCTCTTCCTGTGCTTTTGCCTGTGCTCCCTTCTGAGTAAGGACAGACTCTCATGGGCTTTAAACTTTAACCAAATCTTACCCAGGCCCATGCTTAGGTTTCTCAACAAGGAATGAGAGGATGGCCATCTCTTCATTTGAAAAGGAGGTTACTTTGACATAGCATCCTTGGAATTGCCTGAAGTGATGTTCTTGTCTGGAGAAGTAAGTAGATGTTTGCTGATCACAGTGCAAGGATGTGTGTATGCTTGTGTTTGTATGCATAGTAGGAATCAAATATTGATGGTAAAAATGTGGTGTTGGGTTTCCAAAGGAAGAGGCACAATTGTTAGACGTGATCTACTGCCCAAGGCAGAGAACTCAAAGTCAGGATGGTAAAGTCTTCAGTGGAATAGGCTGTGACATGAAGGTAAGTTTTTGCTGCAGCTTCCCCATCTGGAATCCTGCATAAATTATTTCAGTCCCCCCTCAGTGTACTGGTGGTATCTGTACACTGGCTGCCAGGGATGGATGAGAAGAGCCTGGCTCTGAGCTGGTCCTGGGTGTGATTCAAGAAAGGAATTCTTGAGACCCTCAGCAGCAAGCATGTCTCTGTGTCATAGAGACTGAGCTGAGGTCTCCCACAGAGCTCAGCGTCAAGCTCAGAAAAGCTTCTGGGTTTGGAAAGAAGTGGGGGAGCCACAAGGGTCCTTTCCCAAGGGACATCTCAGCCCCAGTGCAGGCATCGCACATGCTGCACCTTCACAACCCCCTGAATAAAGACTCTTTGTTCTAGGAGATATAGATTATATATATTTTAAGGCTCCATGAATCATTCATAGTCCAAAGATGAAACCAAGCATCAGAGCTTGGGAAAGGCTGAGGGTATGAGGCAAGGAACCTTTCATTATTTATTGTACTGAATCTTGACCTGGTAGCACCTTCTCCTCGCAATCCTGCCTTTACTTTGAGAAGCCTTCTTTTCTAAAAATCTGAAGTACTCTCCTACTTTCAGTAGATAATTGTAGCAAGAACCTAATGAGCTGCTTCCCTTGTTCTGCATCTGGATGGTTGGCCTTTAAAGGAGTAAAGGGTATGTCCTAGTGGGCATGTGAGAGCACAGCAGAGCTGCTGGGAAAAGCATGGACACGTTGGCTTGGATGGAGTGTGAAAGAGTCCTAGGTGTGCTCTGGGTTCAAGCAGGGTTGAAGGTTTAACACTGGGTCTGGCAAACATCGTCAGGGGAAAACGTAATTGAATGGTTTGGAAAGAGAGGTTGGCTGCTTTCTGACCAAGCCAGGCACTATCAGGCTTGGTGTGGCACAAGCCAGCTGTGAATAAGGGCTCCTGCTTGTTTGCAGTCGTTTGGTGGTCAGCATGAAATGAGTTTGTGGGTGTCAGCCTCGTTCCTGGCAGCCAGATGTCCATAGCACAGAAAATGTCCGTGATTTCTTGGATAGAGGCAAATGCCGATGACTAAATTCCGAGTGGGTCTGCATGATGCTGGTTTGTGGTGTCCCGATCCCTTGGCAAAAAGTAGTCAACAGAGCCTGTCTGAATAGCACCAGAACTTATAGCTAAAAAAGCGAAAAGGGCGGAGGAGACTCTGGTTGGTTGCTTGCTTTTTCTGTGTGTTGTTTTGGTTTGTTTCTGTAATTCAAGAGGAGGGCTGGAAGTTGAGCTTTCATTTTATAAGGTCATAGTTTTTATTTCAGTGGTATTGCAGTAAAAATTCAAGTTCTGCTTGTCTTGATTAAGTGGCAAAATGTTGTACCACAACAGCAGGAAACTATCATGTTTCTTTGTTATTGCCTTTTTAATTACTATGACCAATTCATTGGCAAGAGTAATATTATTATTGCTAAGGGCTGGAGACACCTTCCCTTTCCATTGCTATACAGCCCCAGGGCTTGTAAGATGCAGCTTTGGCAGTAAGGTGAGATAAAGAGAATTTTATTTATTTGCTGCTCTTCATTTGTGCCAGCACAAGAGCTTATGAGGCCACAGTCTAACCACAGTGTCTAGTATGATCCAAGGTAAAAATAACCTCATTTCCACCCCTGCTCTCTCAAAAGTTATTTTTCACCCAGAATGTTTTAGGGCACTGCTTGGCCAAACAGCAGTGACAGCACGAGGGAGAGGGAGGCCAGTGGTGAGGTGGGGATGGCAGACATCTGCAGGGATGGGAGGAGACCAAACACCCAAGCAGGTTTCACCATCAAGGCTGGCAGATGATAAGTTTGCAACAAGCAAGTGCCATACACCTGAGAAGGCTGCTGCAAAAACTGGGGGAGAAGTGATTTGGAAACATGTAGTGTTTCTAAAGATTTTATTTTTTCATAGAGAAACCTTTCAGGCCTCTTTTTAATTCATAATAAAGAGCAGGTTGAAAAGAAGGAGAGAGCAAATGAAGACAGTGAGGTTTGTTAACTTCCTTTAAAGCTGGAAGGTCACCTTTAAAAATGGATGAATGCAGCATTTGGAGGAAGCTCCAAGGCAGCAGGCCTGGGGTTCAGCACTAGAATAGGAGGCAGAACAAAGATGAAAAGAAAATCCATTTTTTATCTAGGAAGAGCTGCAGAGCTGCAAGTGCCCATGGTGGGCTTGGGTGGAGGCGGTGGGTAAGGCAGCTTCTCTGCCTGCTCTCTGAAAGCTGCTGTGGTGTGTGGTGAGGATGCTGAGTAACCCTAGAGATGTCTCGCCTGCTCTGGTTGTGTTCATGTTGACTTTTGCCCTTTCCTGGGACCTCTCAGGGAGTGGGGAAAGGATGATCACAATGTAAGTCCTGGTAATGACTTGCTGGACAGAAAGATTTTGGGCTGTGTTTTGGATGGTTTCCTAGCTCTCCCTACTTTGGTCCGCTTTGTCAGCTGGTGAAAGTTGTGCCGTATGGAGTTATGCGAGTATATTCTCCTCTCCATATCCCATCCATATCAATATACTAGGCACTAATATACATCCATATGCTTCACAGTCCCTAGTTACCTGGTTCAGAAACCCAATATTTCTTCCTCAGAATACCCAAAAGATGAGATGTCACAAGGAAATAAGCCCAGCGTTTGAAAAGGTAACCCCCCACCTCTGTGTCCAACATAGTGCTTTCTCCCAAGGGCTCCCAGTGTCAGCCCTTCACACCTTTCCTTGGACACCATTAGATACAGCCTGGGAGCTGCCAGGTCATGGAACATGCATGTGGCAGCTCTTCCCTCTTCTCTAACCTCAGCGAGCTTCCCACCACCTCTAGTCCAACAGGTTCCAGGTTTGATCCCCAAACAAAGGCCCTTGGTAAGCACAGGGAAATGCATTTCCCTTCAACCCCTTCCAGTCAGTGCTGAAGGGTGAGATGGCCCTTGTGAAACAGTTGTGTAGGGAGTTGAGAGAACAGGACTGCGAAGGAGAAAAGGCTCCTATGAATCTACAGTTGGTTTGTAAAGCTTTGGGATCTACTGAGAAAAGCTGTCTACTTGGTGTTTTGTTCTGCTGTGTTCCTTCCCTTTTTCTGCATCTGTTCTATCTGAAGGTTTTTAGAGCATTTTTGCAATCAATAGTCAATAAGACTTGCTAAGGGTATAGTTTAGAGGCCATTTTCAGGAAGGGAAACTGAGACAAGTGTGTTGCCTTCCCCAGGCTGTTGCAGCGTGTACAGCAGCATGTGGGAGTGCATGGCCAGACAGGGAACAGGACGCCTGGGGAAGAACGAGGACTGTGACCAGAGAAACCTCTGACCCTGGCACTGGTCTCAGCTGTGTCTGCCCTGGGCAGAAGTTCCCTGTGACAGGGAATGAAAAGATATTTCTTAAGGGTTCACGTAAGAACCGAACTCATTTCATATTTAAGCACCTGCCTGTCTTTCCCACAGAGCCAAGGCATGAGAGCATCAGACACATGCTATCTGTTGCTTATTAAGTGGTTTAACAAGCCCAGCTAATTACAATGTACTCAAGGATTTTGTAGCTTATGAAAGCAGTCCCTGTTTGTTTGTGTCAGTGCTTTAATACATTAACACTCCAATTAAACCTTGGGGTGTGTGCGTGCTCACACAGCTTAACATACAGGACGGCATGTTGATGTCTTTCATATCAGCTGGGGCTTCTCTGGCTGTTTCAGCTCCAGCTCTGAAGGGATGCTTCTGGTTTTATGCTCAACCTTGTCACCAAAGGGACACGCATCCCCTACATAAAAACGTTGTTCTACGCCCCCAGACATACGTTGTTTTACAAGATGCTGGCAGACACGGGCACTCTCTGTCATTAAGGTTTCCTTCTCTCAGACAGGCATGGGAGAGTTTCTTGGTCTTTATTTCCATCTCGGTGCTGATGACACAGGCAATTTGTGCATGAAAGTGTTGTCTTCTGTCCCTCAATTAGTCCCAAGGGGTCACCAGTGGAAGCACACTTTCTGAGACATTTGCACTTGTTTGCAAAGGGCCTGGCACACTTGTTAAACCCCACAGGTAAGGAGCGATAATCAGTGCACAAGGCACCCAGCGTGAACCAGTGCAGCGATGGGGCTGGAGTGGGCAGAGAAGGTCAGAGGTAAAAGCCTCCCTCAGTGCACTCAGAGTTCAGTGAAAAGGCGGCAGACGTGGGGGGTAGGAGAAGGAGAACTGACAGATTAAAGGAAATTGAGAAGCTGTAATAAATACACTTGAAATTGAAGAGCATCTATGATGCAGTGATTACATTCCCTGCAGAGCTGAAGTGCTGAGGAGGGTCTGCAGAAAGGGCAGCTGTACAAAACCACTGGCCTTTCGGCTAGCAGGCTTACAGGGAATGCAGAATGAGTTGAAGAAAGCTGGCTGGGCTTTAAAGCAGGTCTTTACGATGCAGTTGGGAAGGCTGCCCTAAACAGTCTAGTAAAAATAGAGACAATAAAAGACGGGATGAAAGGACTGACATACGCCAGGCTGGCTAAGGAAGGCATCGAGACTGTGATGGGGCACTGCTCAAGTATCACAGTGAAAGGAGAGGGGAGGAAGAAGAAGGCAGGAGAAAACAAAGGGATGGAAAGCAGCAGCCATACAGGATGCTGAGGATGTATTTCAAATAGCAAGGTCCTTTTGCACATATGTATCTCCGAGACACAATAAAACTGGCCTCACAGCAAGAAGGGGTTTGGAGTTTCACGGAGAACAAGTGAGCTGGTATAGAGGATACGGAGGAGAAAGTGCTTGAGAATGATATATGACTGATTACAGAGAACGAAAGCCAGTTTATATCAGTGATAAGAGGAGAGAAAGATTATTAAGTATTTTTCATCTGCCAAAATTGCATCCAACTTCATAGATGCTGAAGAGAAAGATCTCCCCATATCAGTGGCCAGCTGTTCAAGGGCCCGGGACAAGGTGAGCATCCTCTGCAGATGGAGAGCACATCCTGTAATGTACACACCTGTGGGCAGGCACACAGCTCACCAAACTCTTCACTGACATTTCAAATTGCCTGTTTAAAATGGGGCAGATGGGTGAGAGTTGGAAGGTGGTGGACATAATGGGAACAAGAGACAGACCAGTAAGTTTAATGTTTGCTCTGGGAAATTCTTGGAAATCTTCTTAAACTTCAGGGGATGCTGTGGGAGAACACCTGGAAAAGCAAAGCTCTGTGAAGGCCAAAATTATGTAGCTTGAAGTAGTGGGAGGTCACACTCAACCAATCTACTGGTATTCCCTGAGGAGCTAACTGTCGCTATATATAAGGGAAATTCAGTGGATATAGTACACTGAGATTTTCAGCAAGTATTTGACAAGGTCCAGCATCAGAGATTGATGACTGGAGTAGAAGCATTGGTGTAGGATTTAAAACAAGGGCGTGTGTAGAAATCTGACCTAAGAGCAAGAGACAGAAAGGAGCTATTGCTAAAAGTGTTTCCACTTGGAAAGAGGTTGAAAGTGATGTGTCCTGGAGGTCTGTCTTAATCATCTGTGTTTTTCATAATGTCTGCTAATGATCTGCAAGGAAACTCTGAAAGCAGGAACCAGAGTCATCCCTGCTGTAACACCACAGATGTGAGTGATCTTTCACCAGTGCCGACTATAGCCGAGGTCTCAAATGTGCCCAGTGCCTCTCCTGATTTGTGAGGTGTTTGAGAGAGGAATCCCAAGCAAGAGAAGAGAAATAGAGAGAGAGGACCTCTTTGACCCTCCTGCAATACTATGAGCACTGGGAAAATACCCACGCTGAAGGAGACGTAGCATGGGGAGACTGCAATTCATGCAACCAAGATGCAGCACTACCTATGAAGAAAGGATTCATGAAGCAAGCTGGACAGCACAGGAATCTTTTCCTCCATTGAACTCCTTCCAGAAATGAAGATGTGATTTTGAACAGCTCGGTAATTATTTTTTCCCTTATTATTTTTTAATTTTGTCTGCTTTCTCTACAATTTTGGTTTCTAATCTGGGGACCTCAAATGCCTTGATGTGAGCTCTGTTCGCAGGAGCCTGGCTGTGGAAATGCACAGTGAAGTTTTGAACTTTGGGTGCTCACCTGCACTCAGATATTGATCTGGGTAGGTTTGCCCATTACCTGCTTGAAAAATCTCTGCCCTGAAAAAAGGTTAAGGGACTTGGTTTAAACTCTGATTGATAAAGACAAGACATTGAGGTGACCTTTATAATATAAGCTGAATTTGGGGTCACTTTACAGGCTCAGACTGCAATAATGAAACAGGATTTGCAGGCAGACTGATGGATTAGATTAGTGGACACTGGCCTCTGATTTTTCCACGTTACCATCCCAATATCTGATGCTGGCCCTCCAATTAAGACAATTCAGGAAAGCAACATAAATACTCTTGTTCAAGACATTTTCCAATGAAATGAAATGTGACCTAGGCTAGTGAGAAGAAGCAGCTACTGGCATATTGGAGATCTTTCTACCATTATAACCCCCTCCATGCTCTGCACCATCACCCACATATACTTATCTACAGATTGCTATTGCCAGCTTTGGGAGGTCCTTTTTATGCCTCTGCATCCTCAGCTAACTGCAAAACATTATTTTCTTTTCCTTCCTTTCTCAGCAATCTTGCTTATTTTGGTCCTTTCCACTAGCAGTATGTTCTTGCTGTAAAACTTCAGTATAAACATTTAAATTTAAGCTGTTAAGCCATATATGATGTATATATAAAAGTATATATACATAATATTGGTTTTGTAGCTGAAGATCATAGTAGGTTGCCTTCCCTGTGTGTCTTGAATACCAACTTAGCAATCATCCAGTCCTCACACATAGTTTGGTTAAAGCTGAACATGCACCTTTTCACCATCTGCAATTAATCATGTCTTCTGAGACTACCAGCACTGCAGAACGTTTTCCTGAGTCTCACCAGGGCCCTTAAGAAGAATTAACTGGGTATTTTTCCCCTGGTGCAGACACTGATATTTTGCCACAGGAGAAAACTAGAATTTTATTTGTTTTTCCCTCTTGCACGCAGTGAAGTTTGCAATGTTTTTCTATGAAAATTCACCCCAACCATCTGGCTCATAATGGCATAAGGCATTGCTGAAAGCTGACAGACAAATGGACAAATATACAGTGTTTTATTACCCCATGTTCTCCCCATGCTGGGAGTGTCAGAGACAATAAACCAAGATGGGTTCTTATTTATAATCATAATAAAGGCAGGACACAGCAGGGATACCATAAAGCAGTACTAGCAGAGAAGGAAATGCAGTGTCCTAACAAGAGTATGTGGTTCCTTAAATAGTCCTGAGCCCCTGGTGATGAGGGATTTCCAAAGCCTTGTCCAAGGAGAACTTTTTCTGATTCACTTCTTGCTCCTCAAAGCTTTTCATTTCAGCCAACAAGACGAAGTTAGTGTTGGCACAACAGTGTCTCCGTTCAGCCAGTGTCTATGAAATGAGTTGGATCCCACCGTGGAGAAGCTCCAGAGCTGATGCATGGCCAAGCTACTGACTTTCCGATGTCCTTCTCTGCAGGATGGACCCAGCGTACTGGTGGGCTCCTTTCTCTCATCTAGAGCTGCCATGCCATTACCCTGCTCATTTTTCAGCAGTGAGGGGGACCTAAGAGGAAAGGTGGATTTGTTTTTGTGGGAAGCATCACAGGAGCACCAGGCCAATATTCGTTGCATCCTACCTGTGACTCAGACATAGACCAAAGGAGTACAGGAAGCCCCAAATATGCTCTAGAGAGCTAAATGAGGACCAGCTGCTCTCCCCATCAGATTAGCTAATTCCTTTGTATGATCCATCCTTCTCTTTATTCCTTTCTGCATAATTTGCTACCTCGTAACGATTGCCGAAATCACCCAAACCACAGTAATTTTAGAGTTCAGCAGGCAGAGCTGGCTCACATTACTCCTCCTTTAGGGGTTTCCTTCTGAAGGAGAAGTTGGCAAGATGAAAAAAGGGATGGACTTGTGCAGACAAAACAAGTAGGGAGAAAGCCAAGGAAACCTCACGCAGAAACAAAGACAGAGCAAGGTCCATTTGTGGTGTTAGGAAAACATGAGTCTGAGGGAACACCTCATCAAGCCATAGGCATAAGTGCACCGCCTGTGTCAGTCCTGCAAGAAAGGGAGTTGGAGGAGGTGGGAAGGAAGGAGAGAAATGGAAATTGGGCAAATTGGAGAGAGGCTTTGTAATGAAATCATAACTTTAGCCTGAGATCTGTCTTTCAACACTTCATGTTCTTACTCCATATGGCCTCACTTCTGGAATTTTCATGTTCCGTGAGTTTGGCTGCATTAGCCACTCATTTAATGACCACCAAAGGAAGTTGGTGGTGGGAGAATGACTGGGCGTGGGACAAGACAAGACATAGGTACCCAGAGATCACAGAAGAAGAAGAAAAAAAGGGGGGGGCGGGAGAGAAAAAAAAACAAACAACAAAAGAGAAGATGCCATATTTTGTCCAAAGTTGTCCCTTTCCTTTGTGGTGGTGGTGAGGCTCGCAACAATCAGAAGCATTTCCAACCTGCCGGGAGCTCTAGCTGGAAAATTCAGAAGACCAGGCCCTCTCACCAAATTTCCTCCTCAGACATGGTCCAGAAATGGTGTAACAACAGAACAGATTTTTCTGAAAGTCTTTTCACACTGCCACATCTGGAGGGAACTGGGCTTCTTCTAAAAATACTACTTAATTTTGCACCCAACTCTGGGGCCAGTTCTTACTCTGTTCAGAGTGAGTTCTACACTGGGGGCCACAGCTGTGGATCAGTGCTTAAACCACTTCCAGACCATACCTCTTTCTTTAATGCCACTCTTCTAAGAGTCACATAGTCCCCAGGACATGTTCAATGTATCTGGAGTATTTTAGCATTTGTTAGGAAGACAATGACAGCAGAGTCCAATTAGGCAGGAGCAACGTATGCCCCTGGCTGGATCCCTCAAACCAGAAGCTGAACAACATTGAAACAGTAGTATTGAAAACCCCTAAGTCCTCAAAACTGCAAGGAAGAGCTTAACACTGTGACCTGAACCCAGTGCTGCAATATCTACCTGGGTGTGCAAGCAAACTGCAGTATGGCTCTGAGGTTGACTTCTGAGTCCAAAATGGCACTGGAAGGATCTGGCTGGTGAGTCCAAAAAAGGCAATAGATTGACCATGGGACATCCATCGGACAGAGACATACCCCACTGTGGGGGTAAGTACTAGCTGGGCTGAGCTCTCCTGTTAGCTGCTGGAGGGAGCACTGGGCGATGATACATGGCACACTTTTGTGTCTGCCTGTCGTTCTGGGTGGGCACTGCAGTCTAATCAAGGCTGTTGCAAAGATGAGGGAGTGTTTTGGTGCTGCTCCCAAGTTAAATAGCGGGAAGCAGACCCAGTGCAGGGAGGAGGGTCGGGAGAAAGGCTCATGTCCTGTCCTGGTATGAGCCAATTAACCCAGCCCTGAGTGACATCCTCCTGCTGGGATGTTGCAGAGGTGTCAAAACCCAGAGGACAGCAAAGGTGGAAGCTGAGGCTGAGTTCACTGAGGGCAAACTTCTTCCTACAAAGTACCAGGCAGCTCTTTCCCGGTCTCACAGAAGATCAGCATGATTCTCACACAGCTGAGAAGGGGCTGCTGCCCATGCCAGGTACTGGAGTTGATCCCTATCTCTCTGTAGTGGAGCTTTGACTGGGGAAATAGGAGGCTTGACGCTGCCTGAAAGCAGGCGCTGCTGGGCTTCTGGCCCCGCTGGAACAGGCAGAGCCATGGCAGTGAACTCACAGGCTGAGGGAGCCGATAGCTAAGACCTTCTGAGACCTCAGGGGCAAAAGGTAAGCCTCTGCGTTCCTGCTGGGAGACAGTCTCGAAGCTGCGAGGCTGCTGCTGTGACCCAGGCGCTTCCAGCTTTCTTATGATTATCCATCTCGGCAATAGGATGCTGTTGTGTCTGATTACTGCGTTGTTAAAGCCTTAAGCCTGAAATCTGACTACTGTGTGGTCCCTCGAGGGGCAGCCAGTCCTCCTCCATCCCTCCACCAGTAATCCCTCCCTTCCCTTGGAAAAATAATAAAAAGAAAGACAAGTGATATCTGTCTGCAGCAGCGCTTTCCAATCAAGTGAAAACTAGCTGGAAAATCAAATCAGCCGGTAAGTTCCTGCAAAACACAACTCTATCTCTTTAAAATCTCCCCTTTTGAAGGGATGAACTGAATGGCAATAGCTGCTGATGTAAAACAAACCATTATTCCTCCTATCTCCTCTCCAAGCCCCCTCCCTGCAGACGCAGGAGTCTGAGGGAGGCAGATGCTCTCTGAAGACTGTTTTCCTCCGTTAAATAAATTCACTTTCAAATAATGTGTAATTAAATGTGTGGTATTGAATTAATGTTTTATTCTGAGTGCTTTGGCAGCAGGGGACCTAGGGGCCTGGCTGGTGGAAAGAAAACATGTTCACCAGAAAGACTTCTTTCTCCTCTCTCTTTCCCTTTTCCTCCTACCCTGCCAAGAATCCAAATCTGTGTTTCCAAGAGCTGCTGGAGTGTACCAGTGAGTTGGTGAGGATGATACTTCATGTAAAGTCCGTTTTATGATATGTTGCCATGGGGCTCTTGGGCATTTCACCCAATGCAAAGACCTCTGCAGCCCTCTCTGGTTCCTCCTCTACCTGTCTTCCTCCTCTGAAGAGCCCACTTGTGTAGTTAACCCTTGTATACAAAAGGCAGAACCCAGGTGTCCCCTCAGGATGTGAAGTTGGTGCTGGATGTCTAAGGAGACAGATTGCTGAAGCTGGAGAGGTAGTCTGGCTTTGCAGCCTTGTGTTAGCCAGAAATTATTTGAGAAGGTGCAGAAGACAATGGGATTCATTTGTTGGTTTGAAGTCTTTTGTCTGGAATGTTAATAAGGTTTTGGTCCCATCAGCAGTTTCGTGTTCCTGTGGGAGCCAGCTGAGGAGGAGTCGGTGCATACAGAGGTGGGTACAGGGTGAACCTGCACCCAGGCTTTGTTGAGGTGACAGCAGCAAAGTTGTCTGTTCTAACCTGAGGGGATCTTGACACGTGCATCCCTGCCTGCTCCCTAACCCTAACCCCAGCAGCTGTAGGGAGCCTTGCAAGCATTAGATTTCTTTTGGAAAGTCTTCCAGGTCTCCATACTTAAGGACATTTTAACCACTGACCACAGGTGAATGGATTAATCGTGCTGGATCAAGGAAGGGTCCTGTTGATATGATGAGCTCTTGCTTGAGTAATTTCAGTAAGCTGCAAATCTGCAGGACAAGGCAGAGGTGGGTGGTGTCTTAAAAGGCAAGAGCCCACTGCTGTGCAAGGCCCAGATGTGCTGGAGACTTTCTGTCTTTGCTGTAGTCATTGTCAACCATTTGCTGGAGGTGATGTGCAGGAATCTTCCTCTTGCTGTAGCTCCTCTGCTTTGGGATCTCCCCAGGATGGCTGTGCTTCTGCAGGATGTGCATCCCAGCTGAGACTTCTCAGCACCTAAGAGCCGTGGGACACTTTATATTACTCTCTTCATAAAATAATTACTAGGTGGTTAATATGCAGATTTATGGGACTGAAGTGAATGAGGTGCGCTTGCAATGATGTTTTGTTTGATTTGAGTTTCAGGTGGTTCAAGCTGGAACAAAAGGTTTTTGCTTAAAAAGTGTTTGTGGGGTGGTGCCAAGTGCATTCTAATGATACTATTTTTCAGAATTTTTTCATTATGAAAATGAGAGTTTGTTTTGGTTTGGATTTAAACTTTGCAGGTATGTCACACCAGGTAATGTCACCTGCTTCCAAATGGTTTTCAGTGTGAAGTGGTAAGGGAGTCTGGCAGGCTCTGGGCTTGCATCTGATGAGTTGTTGGTTTAAGGAATGATTGTGCTTTGCCTTTCTGTCAGCTCCTTCACACATGTACACCTCCTGCCCCCCCATTCTTTACACTTACCTTTAGCTTTGAGAGCATTGTACATGTAGACTTGTCAGCAGTTGCTGCGTGGCTGATACCAGAGCTGATGTTGCAGCGGAGGTGCAAGAACTCAAGTTACGGCAGCTCAGCGGGTGCTAATCCAGTCGCTCCGTGCTGCTGATCAAATCACTGTGGAGCTTGAGGGCTGTTTCGCAGAAACGGGGCTCTCCCTTGAGGAGAGGCTGGCTCGAGTTAGCTGACACCTGAAGGCAGCCCTTTGGGTCAGGGCTTCCTCTCCACCTGCTATTGCAACAGCAAAAGCCAGAGGAGCTGATGATGTCCTGATTGCTAGAGGTATGCTTGGAAGTGGTGGATGTAAAGTATTTTCAAAGCATCAGAGATCTGGCTTGCAGAGTTTGCTCTTCTGTTCTGTTTTCTTGAGCTTGATTACACTGAACATCAGCTCCTCGTGCAGACTGGTATTCCTGGATGACTTTTTGTTAGCCCAGATTGCCCAGCTAAATGCATCAAGGCCTGCTGTTCTGTACCAAGGTCCATTTAGCAGCGTGTAGTGCATTAGCTCTGGGTCAGCTGGGCAATAATGCTTCCTTCCATCTAGGATCTGCACTCGTGCTTTGCAGCTGCTCACAAGGAATGAAGGGAGTGGCAAGAAAATGCAAAGAACTGCAGAAACATGAAGTAGTTTTAAGGTCTTTATGAAGGAGTGTGATCATTACTGTTTGATAGTCGGGCACCAGGGGCTATCTGGAAGCAAGCTGCCAGCATCTTAGTAAGGTACAAGAGATAGAAACAGTATGATGAGAGGCTGTGAAGCCAATTACATGTATTGGTTTGCTGGAGATCAAAAAGCCTGAGAAGGGATGCAAAGAGAGGGGCAATACAGTAAAAGGGAGAGCATCTTTTGCATTTCAGGTTGTTTCTATCAAGACCAAAGGAGAGATAGATGGAAAAATATTATAAAGTCTCTTTCTATATATATTTGCTCTCTGGACACACATAAATGGCTACAAGAGCTGTCATGCAGAATTAGTAAGATTGAAATAACCTCCTAAGTGAATGGAAAAGTCTGAGCACGATGGTTTTGTCCACAGGGCCCGCAAAAAGGGAGTGGGAAGGACCTTGGTGTACTCATGTGTTGGAGCCCAGGTGGCTCAGCCAAGGACTGTGCCTATTCCACCAAGTTACCTGAGATTCAGATAGTTTACATAAACTTCCATGTTTTGGGCTCTTTTTGAAAGGACTGTCAGAACTACTTGGTGTTTGTAATCATGACTCTTTTGAATCTGAGTCCTTGAAGGGTGCCTTAATGGAGGAACTTGGCAAAGAACCAACGTCTAGGCAGAGTGCCGAGCTGCCAAAGCATGTATCCAGGCCTTTTCCCAGAGGTGGCTCATGTCAGAGCTGGGAGAGAAAGCCACCAGAAATGGAGGGCTACCTCCTCAGAGTCCACACAGAGATAAGAAACAGCCTGTTCATGTCCCCATTTTTTAAAATGATGTGGGACTGATTCTCCCTTTGTTCATGTGTACTTCACAGCAGTCCATGATTGAAATCAATATCCTTCACTGACTCTGATGGATTTGCACCAAGTTAGGAGGGAGACTCAGCTAGCCTATGCATTATCTTCTCTCACTATGAGACAAGTCTGTGAGAGAATGACTTATCAGCCCTCCAGCAGCAAGGCTTTTTGATCTAGTCCTACCCAATCTGCACACTTTGCTCTAATCAAGTACATGGAGTAACTCATCAACGTGTTCGGTTGACATCCAGCTTGCAGTTGACTGTCTGACATGAAAGGCACTCTGCTTGGTAGTTACATGTCTTAATGACAAGATTTCCAGTGTAAATTGTAAGCTTTGTTTATTTTATTTTAATTATCACAGAGCAAGGAAGCTATGCAGGGTTTATTCATAAGAATTATTTTAGCAGTGAGTCAAGAAAAGTGAATCATATTGATTAACTAAGAACTTTGCTACCTTTTTGTGGACAACTTATGTATAAAGAAAAAAGAGAATTCTTTGGCATAAATTAGTTACTACAGCAAATGACTCAGCCACTACTGAAAAATGTCATTGTTGTTGTCATTTATAAAGTGCTGTTGATGCAAATGAGGCTTTGGAAGCTTATAAAATTCAAGGCAGTTGCCACAAAGAGCTCAGGATCAGACTCAAATCAGGATGCCCTAGAAACACATCTAAAAGAAGTCAGTTTTAAAACAAGGATTGAACAGCAAGAGGGGCAAGAAATAGAGAAGAAGAAAGAGAAGAAATGCTGTGACATGACAAAGCTAAGAGAGGGAGGAGCTGGTGGTGGAGAGGTGCAGGAAAGGACCTACCTCTAGGGAAAACAAAGCCACGTGTGAAGGAGAAGGAGGAACTGATAGAAAATTTATATTGGTCTTTTCTAGGCTAGAAGAGAAAGCTGATAAAGAGGGTGACAAAAGTAAAAGGAGAAATTTCTATAATTTTGCTCTGCTTCCTCAGTGAACTACATGTTGTTTGTGAATTAAGAGTCCAAGGACAGGAAACCCACTAGAAACAGAGCAACTAGTCAGACCACTGTTCAGGAGTTTGAAAGAAGGAGATGCAAGGAATTAATCTCAGACCTGGTGAGATCCATCTTAAGAAGTAATTTTGCATTTTGCTGTAACTGAAGTACTGGCACTGCTCATAGTTTACTCTGTTTGGAGTTTGATTTGTCCATTTACCTCCCACTGTTGTCATTTGTGTCCAAACACAATCATGTGCATCCAGGTTTCAAGAGTATTATCAAACCATGGTTTTAAGGATGCTGGCTGTGATGGGAATCTGAAATGCAGAATTTGCAGTGTCACTGAACCCATCCTTCCTTCATCTGACCCGCAGGACTGACTTGGAAATAAGACAATAATTGGAAAACTAGATTCATGAAATGCACCTGTGCAAATTCCCAATTTCTGCTCATGTGATTGAAATGTGGTGGTTACTAAAAAAAGGGTGTTTTCATTACACACAGTCTGTTAGCAGCTATATATGCTCTACCTGGGATTTGGAGGTTGAGACGGTGTCTTTTTGCCTTGACCTTGTCACAAGCAAGAGAGACTCTGCAACATGAGTGTAAAAGATGGGTGAAGAGTCATTGACTCTGTGATTTAAGTGAGGGAGTTCTGGCTTTTCCAGGCTATATCCTAGGGGCCGTTGCAGAAGTGGCCCATCAGGACATGGTAGGTTGATGTACGAGAAAGGCAGAATTAATCTTGTTCCCTCTTCTTCTTCCCCTCTATCCCATGGCTGTGCTGGGTTCACAAGGTTAGCAAGCAAGAATATGTTTGTGTTGAGGAGAGGAGAAGGCATGACTAAGGGGCACATGGGAGCAAATACAAGGAGGAAGAAGCTGCTGTTTTTAGACAGCCACTTTTCTGACTGAGTGCACTTTAAGCACAGATCAAGTCAGCCATCCTGCAAGAGGTTCAAAGGAGGTTAGGTAAGATCCCATCACAGATCCAAAGCTGCAACCCTTCTGCCTTGGCTCTTCCAAAGAAAAGGAAAGCTTTCTGTTCTGCAGGCAATTTGGAAAGGTAAGAGCAGTGTCCCAGACTTACCCTTAATGCTCTAGCTTGCCCATGTGCTACCATTGTAGAACTGAAGTCATGGGGCATCTCAAACCAGCTGTGGGTCAGGAGTTTTCCAGTGTGATTCATGGGTTACTCAGAACAACAGTGAAGGCAAGAGCTTGAAACACGTTCCTCATGTGTTAAATCTTGATGAACAAGAAAGGAGGTGGGGGATCTGCCCAACTCTCATTCTGTGTCATGCCTCAACACAGTAATCCTAAAACAAGGACTGCAAGATGTTTCGTTTAAAACTGGAATTACTTCAGTGTTGTGTGCTCGCATCCTTCCTGTAGATACAGCACAGCCTTGAATGAGTTCCTATCATGCTGTCAAGTCTGGTTATTTTCCTGTCAGGTCTTGCTGTGGCTCCTGCATAGGTTCTTCTTTTGAATTGTCTTGTTGGCTTGTTTTTATAAGTTAATGGTACAAGGGAGGAGGGAAAAAAAAAAAAAAGAGGGGTACTTACAGGAAGACAGTTTGCATACACCTTGTTGGCAGGGCTGACTGCAACACAGTCAAGACAGATTAGCACACCACTGCCTGCCTAAAACAAATAAACACCAGCTGTTTATCAGACAGGGCTCAGCTTTTTCCAGGAGGAGGTAAACAGATTTATGCAGATGAACCTCCCAGGTGCCCTTGCAGCACAGCAACTTTCATGGCTACTTGGCCTTCCTTATGAGTTACAGCCAGGACGGACAAGCAAAGAGATGCAAGGTTAGCACAATAACACAGCAATTTGCACAGTGCCAGAGCAGTTTGTCACTGCTTTATGTTTAAAGCCCTTATTTAATAGTAATGTAGAATTAATCATAGTGCTGATCTCCCTGCGAATGGAAGAATTTGATGTAAACTTCAGTATTTTAGGCCTATAGCATATGAAAAAGCAATTTATTATAACTCGCTTATTATTCCATTTGGGCCTAAAATACTATGAAGCAAAATTTATGGCCATTCGAGGTTGAGAGAAATTGTGATCAGCAGAAGTACTTTTCTGACTCTACATTAAGATTGTCCAGTTGCTGTCAAACTGTTTAACTTCATGAACCCTTTTTTTTTATAACCATTCAAGTGTAGTTTAAATCCAGCAGTGCTACGTGAGTCCGCTACCTCAAAAGGTCTGCCACAGTATCTCCTTTAATTCTTCATGTAAATTTTTCATGAAGCTTCTCAGGTGACCCTAGGAACTTGCTGGGAAATCTGGTCTTGAAGACAGATGGGATATTATTTTAATAATGTAGACATAATTACACAATCTGGATGCTGGCTCTCAGAAACGTCTGAGCATTTATTAAGATGTTGTTGGGAGGGAAAATAGGGAGATGAAAATTTTGGGCAAGACCCTGGGGAGTTCAAAAAGAGAGGTTTGCTTTGGTTCTCATGGTGTTACCACTTACTCATCCGAAGTGTAAATAATCTTAAATAGTATTGCTGATTATTCTGATACAGTTTCCTTTTTAACTTTGTCTCACACCAAGTGGGGCAATCGGATTGCAACTGCTACATTTCTGTTGGTATTCTGAGGGGTTTTTTGAAGTGCCCTCGGGCTCTTAATACAAGATCATTTCCCTGCAGCTTTCTTGACTGCTCCTATTCAGGAGACCAAGAATGCAAATACATGGTTTGTCAATACGGTGAATCCTAGGTACTGTAGTGATAAGTGCTATAGAAACACTTGCCAAGAGAAAGAGGAAAAAACCCTTTTCCTCTACTCTATTAAGTAAATTGGTACCATTTGAGCTTTTCTTAGATTAGGACTTTCCTCACCTAAGTGTATCACTTAACATTTCAACACATAATACTTCAGATATCTCAAGGTACTCCTTAAACACTTAAATAAACCAGATGGAGAAGGCAAAGTCCACAAGTGATTTGTTCTCCCTGGCTGTCACTGCAGATTTAAAACCAGAGTCATTTTGAAGGTGCCTACCATCCTGTGCCTTAATGTTACCAATATTATTAATATTGGTAACTAACAGTTTTCAGTCTATTGAACAATTAATGAAAAGGTCAATGGGAATTCTCTAAAGAGGCATCGTTCATTACAAGGCCCATTGCTTATTCAATCTCGCAGCATCCATCTTCCCAAACAAGCAAAAGGTCCAGAAATGGCAGCTTCTTAAACCTGCCTGTGAGCTCCTAATAAAAAAGCTTAATTGTAGGAAAGCCATTAGGATGCTAGTCCTCCAATCCATTGGCTTTTTGATGCATTAAGTGGTACCTATGTTGTTGTGGGGCATATGCTCCCTATGGTAGATATGGGTGCCTACTTGAGCACCTGGGTGGTAGGAGCTGGTGACAGACTGTGATCACTGTTAGTGATACTTCCCTGCAGCCAGTTTGAAACCTGGTATTAGTCACCTCCACCTTCTGCATCTGCAGTGCCCCAGGGGAAATGCAGCTGAGCTAAGGGGTGCATACCTGTACAGCTCCTGTGGCACATGGAAGAGATGGAAAAGACTCAAAAGCAGCCCAGTTTGTGAGCAAACAGATGCAGGGCCAAGTTATGAATAACTGAGGGTAAGAGGTCACTGTCCCATCTGATGCCTCAACTTGAGTAGACCTCTAATGCATCAGCTTTTGCTCACCAGGCACTGGAGAAGAGTGTGTAGCTCTCACTGCCCTGCCATGATCACCAGGTTGAAGCTGGGGGTGGTCTGTGCTACCACAGTTCTCAAAGGAGGGAATAAGCTCCAGTGAAGGGCAGTTTGGAAAGAAGGTTTGGGTACTGTGCCTTGAAAAAACGCTATGGTGGCTGTGCATCTCTAGCTGCTTCCAGGCATTAAAAAAGCCACTTTGTATTGCCAGAGGGGACTGTATGGGTGCTGTGATGCCAGAAAGGTGCTTAGAGGTTTGGCAGCAAGTAGCTGTGCCTTGTTGTTGTCCCTGAAAGAGAGTATGGAGACTTCCAAGCTCTTTAATAATGACCCAGCATTTGTGGATATCCTGCTAATTGCTTCTCTACCCTTGTAGGTGCCTAGTACCTGGGTAGATCTAGCCATTATGAATGACCCTGTTAGCTGAGCAGACCAATCTTCATAGGCCTCTGTACCTTTGTTAAATTAATAGCTATTGCTCTTTTGATTCTTCCTGAAACCTCAGTTGCTATTCTCTGTCAGTCCTCACTGTCCTAAATGTCAGTGGAAAGGATCATTGAAACTAACAGGTTCAGTTTGTCGGTTGCACCAGTGACTTTATCCTGGGATGACTTTGTTTCTGAGGGAACAGTCACATAGGAGATGGCTGCAGGGTCAGAGTCTTGCTGTGGGGCAGCACTCAGCACTTCCAACCGGCTCTTGCTCGTGCCCTAAGGTGCATGGAAGTCAGTAGTCCTCCTCCCTTTGGGAGTGCTTTGACTTGCCAAGGTTCAGCCTCAAAAATATGCCTGAGTTTGGGTTTAAACTGATCCCAGTTGAAATGCAAAACTTAATAGACCTTCCAATCTTGCCTGGCCTGGCATCGGAAGTATGTGACCTTTGCTACACCTCACAGGAGGTGAATTATTTCCAGGATCATTCCAAAGAGATTCAGGTCTTTGTAGCAGATTTTGCCCCAAAGGTTCCTCTCCCTGAGGACAAGCTTGCCACAAGCTTGTAGTAAGAACATGATAAACTTTGAGTACTTTTCTCGCAGATGTTTTGCATAAGACTAGCTTCATCCCAGAGATGGCTGTGTTCTGTGGGTGGGTAAAAAGATCCCTGTAGGTATTTCTGCAAAGCAATTTCAGATCCTTTGCAGCTTGCTATAAAATTGAATTAGTTGTTTTCCATTCCCTGAATTAACCCTGATTCATTCTTCCCTCAACCCTCTCCCTCTTCCTCCCCTCCTTCCAACAGATGTCCAGCATATTAAGAGGAGAGACATCGTTTTGAAGAGGGAGCTGGGAGAAGGTGCCTTTGGGAAGGTGTTCTTGGCCGAGTGTTACAACCTCAGCCCCACCAATGACAAAATGCTGGTGGCAGTGAAGGTAAATCCCAAGGGTGGATGGCAGAGAGTAGGGCAGGGGCTGGCCGACAAAGCGAGGCTGGATGAGCCTGCGTGGGAAAGGGAAGCAGGGGAGGGCTGGGGGCCAGGGGCGGAGATTTATCTGATGCCGGAGATTGTGGTAAATCCACTTAGTCACACAGAGTTTCAGTGTTTCGCTTCAAGGTCGTCTATTCTCACCAGTGCCAAAGCCTCTCTTCCTGCGTACACGGCCAGGAGACAGATGGGGAGGAGAAGCTGGTCTGGAAGCTGTAAGCTCCTGTGCAGCTGCAGCAGTGTGGTGTGGAGCCCACCTTCTCTCCATGAGGGAGTCGGGGGCCCTTCACTTTCTGGATTTTATCTCTTTGTAGAACATGCAGAAGCTGAAACAAAGAAGGGCTTCAGCAAAAATGAGCACTTAAAAGCTAAGCATGACTTGAGTAATTTGCTGGGATCAATTTACTACAAGATGGACAAAGCAACTTGGCTTCACTTCACCCAGCTCCTGCTTGCCTAGCCACAAATTGCTCCTGTTTTGGTGACTTTGAGCCAACGCAAGTTCAGCTTGGCATATGCTGTGCTGTTTGCATCCTTGTGAGGGTCCTCATCCGAGCTGTGCCCCATCAGTGTGGCTCTGGGCAGAGGAGACCACTCTGCAGAAATGTGCTCTCCTCTCAAGTGGCACCAGTTGGCAGACACAGATACTCTAATCCCTGGGAATTAGTTGATGCCTCTTAACTCCTTGGAAGAAGATCTGCATTTGAACCAACGCTCTACAGGGAGCAAGGTTCCAGCACACTTTCCAGGATGCTGGAGGCGTCCAGTTACTCGAGAGTTGGTTTAATCATTGGCAGTTCAAGTCTTTTTTTGTCCCATTGCTCCAGCTGTGAACTGCAAGATTGCACCTTTCACCTCTGAGACTGCTTAAAGCCAAGGTAGCGTAACTACCCACATGATTAATCGCCTGATTACGTGGCTGGTATCTGCCTATCAGTGTCAGCCATCCCTTATGTCTCTCAAGTCTCTTCTGAGTGTCATTTGCATATAGGCAGAAACAGCATCGGAACTTGTTTCTCTTAATTACTACTGTGAGCTTACATCTCCAGAGTGCCTTTCATCCTGCAAGATCACACAGATCCAGCTTCACGAGCACGGCCTCAAAATCTGGCTTCTTGCCAGCTGGGGGTGGCGGGGGAGAGGCAGGGAAAAAATCTGTCTTATTTGGGCCACGTTATAAGTCTTAGGGGAAAAAAAAAAATGAAAAGAAAAAAGGCTTTACATATTAAGTTGAGATCTGGCTGCATTTTGTGAAGATCTCATGCTCCTAACTGAGGCTGAGAGCTACCTCCCCAGTCACTGCAGCTCAGGGCAGCAGCAGGACTTGTTGGTTAGGGCAGCCGAGTCCACAGCCCAGAGCCTCTGCTCTGCTCTCAGGGACAAAGAAAGTGGCTGTGTTACTCACTCCGTTAAATGGACTCAGATTTTCCGTGGATCTAAAGGTTGCAGCCCCGCAGATAAGCTGAGTTTTGATGTGATGGCATGGACAAGCTTCCTGTTTTATTCGGCTTGCTTCTGAAAACATCCTGAGAGATGTACAAAAATGATATTTGGCAAAGAGCATTGAGGTTACAAAGTCAAGTACTAGAAATGCTGGAGGGGCTGGTATTCAGGGCATGCACTCCAAACACATATTTTTCTTTTCTTTTCTCTATGGGCTGCTTCATTGTGATGATCACTCCTGTGTCTGAGAGCTCCCTACATGTGAGTGCGCTTGTTTTCATAGCCTCCCAGCGAAGTGCTGGGGTTGTCTCATCCCCATTTTGCAGAGGGCAGTTGGAGAAGCAAGGAAACTGAGCTAAAAGGATCCACTTAAGTGGAGGATGGAGTTACTGACCTTCCCAGCCCTGCGGACAGCAGGTACCAGACCCACATTGAGCCCTCCTGCAGCAGTAAACATGCAGTGCTTGTGCAGACCTGGCCCTGATGCCGTGTGCGAGAGGATTTCCCAGGTAATATTGGAATGACTGACACTTCATGACAATGGCTGCAACCTGCAGATGCTGAATGACTTGCCAGATGTCACGTAGGAATCATGTGATGGAGGCACAAATACAATGCACCCCAAACCTTTCTAGGAGAGGCATTTCAGTGGTTTTGCCAAGACATCTCTTCGCTTCTGCTGAGCCTGGTCTTCTTTCCCTGTTCTACCACTTCCAGCTCCCATTTCCCTCATTTCTAAATGCCTGGCTGTGCAACCTTAGTAATGTGGGTTTTTTAATATCTTTTTGTGTGTGTGATAATTACAAACTTACAGTCCTAACACCTTCTAGGAATGATTATGTATGAAAGAAAGGAAAGCTAAATGCACTGCAGCTTGAAATATTTCATGTAACCACAGGAAAAGGGGGAGAAAAGAGTGATGGGGAGGGGACTGTTTTACTGGGGAAAAACAGGGTAGCATCAACATTATGAAGATATTAAATGACTAAAAATAATTGGGTGCTTGAGATAAGGATGGATGCTTTGCCATCTGCACCATGTAACTAACATCCATCTAAATATCTCTAGCCAAGCTATCCCAGAGGACACAGAATTAAAATAAAATTATGCCATGTAAGTAGTGGTTTGGGGGCAGAAGGAGACGAGGCAGTGTCCTAAGGCTTGGGTAAAAACCCCACAGCAGATCTACTCCAAGGGGAAAAGCAGCTGCTCTGGAGGCTTCGCTGCTTCGCTGTGCATGGCATTGCAGCCAGCAGTCGGAACCAGGGTGCTTGGCCCCTTCCTCTGTGCACAGCTTTCTGATGTTTAACATTCCTTTTTGCACATTAATTGGAGTGGCACCTGCTGATACCACCTTTCCTGTCCACATGGGGAGATCCGAGGCAGGTACCAACGGGACAGGTATATTTGTGTGTAGGTAAAGGGACCCAGTGTCCCCCACCACAGAGGGGAAGCTGGTGCACATCAGATTGAACCTGAGCATAATTGGAACAAGCTCTCTTGAATCCTTTTTGACTCCTGTTTGGCTGCACAGTTAAAGCCAGAACTGGTACTACACAATCCTGGCATATGGAGGATGGGAAGAATATAACTGAGACCCAGCAACTCAAAATCAGAATTGCCTCTTCATTTCCTTAAGCGTTTGCGAAAACTGTACTGATTCTCGTGGCTGTCTCATCTTGTCAAATGTTCTGGACTTCAACGTTTTTACACCTCTTGATACCCTGGGATGACAACACGCTGCTTTCAGACTAGCTCTCTGATGCAACTGCACTATAACGCATGGACAAGCCAGAATCCAACCCGGGGGAGCCCTCCCTGATCTCCAGCTGCACCTACAGCAACACCTTCATAGCAAGCCTGCAACATCGAGCTGGTCTACACAGCCTGGAGCCTGCCAGCTATCCTGCAATGGCAAAGAGGCGTGCTCAAATGTGGAAGATGAGATATTCTCAATAAGGATACCAATTTCAGCATCAGTCTGCCAGGGGAGCTGTTATAAACAGCAGGGAATAAAAACATGATTTTAAAAATTATGAGAAAAGACTTGACAATGTCCTTCTTCAGAGGCAGTTTGAAAAATCCACACAATAACCGCACAGCCAGGCAAATCCGTCTTCTGAATAAAGGCAGTGTAGTCAGCTATTTCAAAATAAAAGACAAATAGCAAGGACTGGCTGGCTCAGGAATTTAATAATAATGAGATATGAAGCCATTCACCCCTAGGTCACCAGTACAAATCCTGCCCAAGCTGGGAATAATTGGAAGCTATTACCCTCTGAGACATGTTTGCTGCTGCCTGGGAAATGAGTTGGGGAACTTGCTGGGCTGGTAACTACATGAACGAAATGCTGAGATGGTGCCACCAAGCACCTACCACCAACCATCCCAGTGTCACTGGGCTATTGGCAGTGGTTTCTCTCCCCTCCCTTCCTCATCAGCTCCTCTGAGATGCTGTGAGCCATTTGTTCTGGCTTTGCCCCAACCCGAGCCCACCCTGTGTGTATCTGTGCCCCTTCTTTCAGGCGCTGAAAGACCCCACCTTGGCAGCCCGTAAGGATTTCCAGAGGGAGGCAGAGCTGCTCACCAACCTGCAGCATGAGCACATCGTCAAGTTTTATGGCGTGTGTGGTGACGGTGATCCACTCATCATGGTCTTCGAGTACATGAAGCATGGTGACCTGAACAAGTTCCTCAGGTATGTGCGAAGGAGGGCACAGGAGATGCTGTACAGCTGCTCCACAGCCTTGGTGTGTCTTGTTACACATCTGTGGTGCACCAGTGACACCATTACCACATGGATGCTGGTGGATTGAGCAATGAGGGCCAGTTGTTCAAGGACAGCTCGTAGGAGATGATGGTGCTCACCAGATTTGGAGCTTCATTAGCCATACCCTGGCTTTTCCTTGTAGGTAGCACTAGGAATGGTTCCTGTGAGCTATGGAAACCAGACTTTTCTTCTCCTTCCAAGCAAGTTTGAAGCTGCAGGAGGCATGGCTGCAATCCCTCTCTGCCTTTTCATAGAAGGACATGAAGCCATGGCCGTCAGCATCTTTGAGTCCCATACACCCAGCAAAGACATGCCTTGCTGAAGCAGGAAGGCCATGAGCCATCACTCCCCATGTCACCCAGCTCCTGGTTCAATAGCAAAAGAACCAAAAGATTCCTTTGAGAAACTTGCTGGAGTCCTTGGTCTGATTGGTATCCTGGGCATCTACTGATCTCTAGTTCTCATTCCTATATTCAGAAAAGACTCGATAAATGTTGGAGGGGCCTCAGGTGGTGCCTGTGGAATCCGTCCCTGGTCCTTGTTCCCTAAGCCTCATTAGACAGAGATCCTGACTGAGATACAAAATATCCTAACCTGTGGCACCTCACTACTCAAGAAGCTAGGCAAGGCCTGACGAAGTGCCATAATTGCCTTCCCTGCCTCTGGAGAGATGCAAATTGCTGGAGGTGGCCCTTCCCCCCAGTCATCCTTCAACCATTTCATCAGTGTGAGGCAGATCATTTGTATGCCTTGAATCTGCCAGTGGTGAGGGGCAGGGAGCAACCGTGGGAGGATGTTTGTGGTGCTGTTCTCCCACGGTACAGAAATTATGCTCTGAAACCTGTGTGCAAGTGGAGTGGTACTTACCTCTTGAAATAATTAGTAGTTTTATTTCCCAGTACTTAGAAAATTGGACCCTTGATACTTTCCTGTTTTGACTGCTAAGTGTGAACATGATTGCAGCAGGAACAAGAAGCTTGAGCACAGCAGGTCTAGATCTGGGGTTAGGATACACTCAGTGATTATTTTTCCACCATCACAGTCAGTTTCTGACCAGGAAATACAGGTCCTTCTCTGAGGTTTTAATTTCTAAGCAATCACCTACAACCCAAGAACTATGGGGAAGGACCCCAGAGGTTGACCTTCCACACAGCATAGTCCAAAACAGGCTGTTTGTCTCAGAGGGGTGTTTCGTGCCCACTGCCAATGCCTCGTGGAATTGCTTCACACAACGGTGTACTCCTAAGGCTGATACCATGCTGGAGCCACAGATCCCTTCACCCCCATGTCCCATCCCTGCCCTGGGACACGTCTGAGAAACATTCATGACCTGGGAGGCCAGGGCCTGTCCCAGTGTCACTGGAGAAGAAAGCTCATTGTTGCATTATCTTTGGCCTTTATGAAGGAAAAGAGACTTTCCAGCTCTGTGTGGTCCCTGGGACTGCAGCCAGCTGCATTTAGCTTCTAGCTTCTCATTCTCATGCAGCTATGGACCTAGCAGCTATGGACCTAGCAGCTATGAGCTCCCTTCTCTGCAGGTTGGTGTGTGATAGGCAGTGAAATCCCATCATGTTGCAAAGGAAGCTGGCTTTTGGGACAAGGGAGCTTATACCCAGCAAATGGGAACTCAAAATGCCTAAGAGGGCATATGGAAAGAGAGTTTTGGCTTTGTCAGGTCACCTATCTGCTGGTGGGAAACTGGGCATCAGGGGCTGCAAGGGGGTCAGAGGAGGCTGGTGGTGCAGGAGTGCCTGGCATCCTTCGGCAAGCAGCAGTTTTTACTGTGGTATGATTCACCCAGCACGCAGCAGGAGACGGTTGCTCCCAGGCACTGGAGGCCAGGGATGCTGGGATTCTGTAAGAGACACTCAGATGGACTTTTCCCAGTTTAACTGCAGAAATTGGAAAAGCAGTAAAATGGAAGTGGCTCACTTTAGACCCAGTTTCCTAGAGAAAAACACAATAAATTCCCCTAAGTGTTCTTATACCTTTGTGTGCTTCCCAGAGAAGAGAGAGAATTTTACTGGTCTGTAGAACTAACTGGTGTGGCAAGGGGAAGCACTAGGATCAACGTGATCAGCTGCGTGAGAGGTGGCATGTATTAGGATGGCTCTGCCTGCTTCCCAGGGCTCCTGTGTGTAAGACTATTGCTGGTGGTGCAACAACTTACCTTGCTGTCCACAGTGGGGGAGACCACAATCATGGGGTTCTGGCTAACAGAAAAGGGATAGAAAAGATCCTTCTGTGGAGAAATACAGGCTCTCCAGGGAGCACAGCATCCCCAGGGCTGGTGTACGCAGGGGCTGGAGGCTGCCCACAGGTTGTGTGCGTGGCAAGGCTGGGTGCTTCCTGGCACACAGACCCACTGCTCAGGGGTCTGCAGCAACTGCATTCCCTCTCTGCTCACTGAGTATCTCCATCGTTTCCACCCTTTCTTTCTGTTGCTGGTTTTCTAGCAGCAAATTTGAAGTTGGGATATTTGCACATTGTGGTTACAGACCCTCTTTGCAGCCTACAGTAAGTTGTTTGCTTTTGCTGTTAACTCAGGCAATAGATTTTGTCAGGAAAGTTGCAAAGTTCTGAGGTTCTCGTGTCAGCCCTTCCAGTGAAGCAGCCCCACCGTCGGACTGTCTTGGGACAGAAAGAGGAATTTCAGCAGAGGAAGCCAGAGGGGTGATTTTCTTCCCCACGTTGAGAAAAGCCTCCATCACTCCATAATGGAAAAAAAAAAACCCAAGTGTTCTTTAACGGGGGATCCACCCAATTTTATGGCCTCTCTGTAAAGCTGAATTAAACTCCTTCCCCCAAGGAAAGATGGGCAGACCCTTCTCGTATTCCATGTAGGCGTCTTGACACAACTAAATGTACTAATATCCTTCCTGTTAATTTCATAACTGTTTTGATACTTCTTTGTTCTGGACTATAACCATATGGGATGGAGAAAGGGAGGGAGGGAAGCGTCTGTACTATATAGGACATACTGAGATGTGTCCTATATAGTAGGATGTACAAAGAGCCAGTGAAATAAAGGTGATACCTGATCATTTTTTAAACATCTCCTATTCCCTTCAGACGCAGACATTTCTTTGGAGGCCATTATTGTATTTGAAGGTGGCAGTAATGTGATAGTAACATATGCTTCACTTCTCACCTAGGAATGATTACCTTTGATGACAACAGGTATCAGCTGCAGCTAAATATGGCGTAACTGCAAGGCATGACTGACACAAACTGCCCAGCACAGTTGTAGAAGCTATTGTTTGTCCTGCTTTGCTGTTTTTAGCTAACTGCTCAGTCCTGGCTCAGCTTCACCTGCTGTCAACATCTGTTGTCACCACCAGATAATTTCCTGGGGTAAACCCATCTGTGGGCTGTTTAAAAAAGACATCAAGCAGTCATTTCTGCATTCACTCTTCTGCAGCTCCTCCTTGCCCTCAAGCAGTTTTCTCAAGTGTGCTGCTGCTCCCACCATGGCCACCAGCCTCCAGGATGCCTTCAACAGCCCCAGCCCTGGTGCCTGCAGTGCTGCTCCCAGCTAGCTCATCCCACATTCACTGCAGCATCACCCACTCGTGGCTCCCAAAAAACACTCCTGGCTCCTCAGCACTTGTTTCTGGAGTTCCTCTCCTCTTCCAGCTCTCCCTTCTACCGGGAGGGAACATACAGAGCCATGTGCTCAGTGGCAGGGCAGCAGGAGGTAGCTGAAGAGGGAGTCATTTGGAAAACTATCAGCTGAACCCCAATGCCTGGATGCTGATCCCTTTGGTGCACCCTCAAGCCCAACAGAGCAATTAGGGACCAGAGACAAAGGAAGGAAACAGTTTGGATCATGTTGTAGGTTGTTCAGTCCCATGTCAAGGAGGAGGGAAATCTCTGTATGTGCAGTTTCAATTTGCTGTCTCTCTGTGGGGTTACTGCTGATGACAGGGGTGAAATGCCAAGAATCATTTCAAAGAGAACAGTATGAAAGCCTCAGAGGAAATGCTGTGCTGTATTTTAGTCTCAAGGAGGAAGGTCACAGCAAAATCTCTTGCTTTTCCCTAAATATGAGGGCTTTTATTATTCCACCTTCACACAGGCTACGACAGGGTGAGCTCTACCAGGGGAAGAAACATCACAGGGGGAGCACGGCAAAGACAGGCTTGGTACACAGCAAGAAAAGGGACTAAAAAGGGGACAGGACAGGAATAAGACTGACCTTAAGTCCTGCATTTACAATGCATTTATTTCAGCAAAACATTTTCCTTTGTTGCTCAGGATGTTCTCTGCATCTGCTGACATCCAGATCTAACCTTTGCACCTGTGCTTGTGCCTTCAACAGTTCACAGTACCTGTGTTACCTCTGGAATAGCTTAGGGTATAAAATGTGTCTTCCAGGGCTGAAGCTGCTGGTGTTTCTCTGAAACCTTTTCTGTGATCTCTGACTGTATTAATATCAATCGGGGGCAGTTGTTGGGTGATACGATGTTTGGAGGAAATAGAGGAGGCTGTATGGGATTAAGCAAGGATATGATGACTGTGGGAGAAAAGAGGGCGATATCTTCACCTCTAGGAAGGTTTCCAAGCTGTAAGAATTAACTGGAGCAAACATGTAACTATCTGGAGGCTCATTAGTTTTGTATAGGTCTTACCAGAGAAAAATGCCCATATTGCATCAAGCCAATGGTTTCCTCTGTCCTGGCAGTCTGTCGCCATCTGTGTCCATAAGAGGCTGCTTGCAGTAGAGTAAGAATAGGACAAGGATGTATGGCACCCACTCAACCACCAAATGTTCCCCCAACTCCTGTTCTCTTAAGCTTTTCTTTTTTTCTTTCCACTGGAGCTCTGTGTACATCCTCACAATGCAGAGCTGGGGGCTAGTCCCCACTCCAGCAGGAACAGCGACCGTGTGGGATTCCTATCTCCTGGTCACTTTTGAGACCCAACTCTATGCTTTTTGCTTCTTCCTCCCTATAGGGCACATGGCCCAGATGCTATGATCCTCGTGGATGGGCAGCCTCGACAAGCCAAAGGGGAGCTAGGGCTATCCCAGATGCTCCACATCGCTAGCCAGATCGCCTCTGGAATGGTGTACCTTGCCTCCCAGCACTTTGTCCATAGAGACCTGGCCACCAGGAACTGCTTGGTCGGAGCCAACCTGCTGGTGAAGATTGGAGACTTTGGGATGTCAAGAGATGTCTACAGCACTGATTACTACAGGGTAAGGCAGCTCCAGCAGCAGTCTGATGCTCAGAGCAAAGGGAGACTAGGAAATGTTACAGTAAATCAGTTTGTAGAGCTCTTGGGCTCACTTGCTTGGTTATTCCCTCACTGAAACATGCACATAGATGTTGATCAGGCATCCCTGAACCACTGTCCTTAACACTTTTCATTCCTGGGCGTGCTTGTAGTTCAGACATCCACGCAGATGCCTACACACAGCTCTCTGTGATAGTCCAGCACACAGTCACATGCTTTGGGATGGCTCTGAAGTCATCCCATTCTTCCTTCCTTCCTATTTTTTTCTCCCTCTTTTTTGAAGACATTGATAAATTAAAGGTAATCCAAAGAGATGACAAAGACTACGGGCTGTGACCTCTGGTGTTAGATTAAAGAAACTTAATACAGGGACCTAGAGAAAAAGCAACAGAAAGACTGACTGATAAGTGCATAAAATACGAAAGAGGAAATAATAGGCAATTTGGGTGCGACCTCAAAACACTTTTTTTTCTAGCGGGGTCATCATTTAGACAATGGAATAATTTGCCAGAGGTAGGTTGCTGAGGGTCTGTCATTAAACAAGTTCAGGAAGCAACTAGATAAAAATGCCTGGGTTTAGTGCAGAGGCTAATCCTGCACTCTTCTCTGGGGACAGACTCAATGAGTCAGGAATGCCTTTCCAGCCTTTTCTGCTATGATTTGTGCTCACGCTGTCCCCTTGTCTTGCACACTCCTTTGTACCTGTCTGCACTGCCCTATCTGCCCAGGATGGCAGCCTCCCTGGGGGGAGAGCGTGTTTCTCACCCCTTCCTCAGCTACAGGAGAAGCTGTGATGTGCAAAGCATTTGAAGTACACTGCAGTAGGCATTTGTCACTGGGCCATCCACCAGCAGGGAAGGGATTTTAGGACTAAGGAGCAGTGGTTTCCAGCCTGATGCTTGGACCAAAGGTGGTTTATTTCTGGTTACAACATGGATATTTGGTTGTGAGGATGATTTCTGGTAGCTACCCGAGAAAGTATCCTGATCTGATTCAGAAGGGTTTTTTTTTCTGTGATAGGCAGTTGCCAAGTGGAGTTACTGCGCTGGGGAGGAGGAAAAATGTGATCAGATTTCTGCTGAGACACATCACCACTCCCAGCCTGGGACATTAGCTTATCACAAAGTTTAATTACCAGTGAGGGAACCAATCTTCACTGTGCAACACAAAAGCCCATGTTGGGAAAAGGTGTCAGTGCAGTTGCTGGGCTGTGGTGAGGGAAGAGAGATGGCTACAGACTCATCACTGCTGAAACTTCCAGAAGGAGCAAGTAGGAAAGAGAAGAGCCAAGGAGACGATGAGAAGCAGCCCATGCGATTGCCCACAGGATAATTTTCTGCATTCTGACATGTGAAGGCTGGGAGGGCCCCCAAAAATTGATAATTGAGATGATCTCCACAGGCCAGTTTATTGTTGTGGGATTTGTCTTCTCTGTGGTGGTGTCCTGTAGACCACATCCTGTCTGTGCAAAACGCTTTGCTGATGATTGCTCCATGTTATCTTGTGCGGTGTTGTAAGGCATTTTAGTGGACCTTTCTCTGCTAACACAAATTACCATGCATGACCAAAGTAGTAACTAGTCATCACCTGTTTACCAGAGCAAGAGCTGAGCTTCAGACCAGCAACAGCCTTTTGTTATTAGTTGATGTTTCTTTCTTTGTTTTCACTGACTTTTGGTACTTTTAAAACTCTTGATCAGTAGTCCATGCTCTGGATGTATGGGGACCTTTTCTCTGTCACAGTCCAAAGAAGGGTCCTAGCAAAATAAGGTTCTGATATTTACATTAGTGGTGTGAGGGGCAGAGGGTTTATGTGACTTGCCCAAGGCCAAAGCAGGATTCAGTGGCAGAGCTGGGAAGCCCATCCAGGCCATATATTCCCCACAGCAAAGAGCAGAAGTCCTGGGGCCAAGTGTCCTTCATCCATCCTCCAGCCACAGCCCAACCACGCTCCTCCCAGCATATGAGAAGATTCATTTCTCAATCTCCTTCTCTAATCACTGCCTTCTGGGACATGTTTACCAGGAGAGCACATGGACCTGATCTCATTATTCACCCTTCAGCTGCACTCAAGGTTATGAGACCATGTCTGTCCTTCCCAATCCACCTGAATGGATCTCACCAGTATCTCATACCTGCCTTTGCACAGCACCACTGTATTCATTTTCTGCAAGAACTAGTTTGAGCCTTGCTTGCTCTGGACTAGGAAATCCATTTGGTTTCTGTGTGGCAGCCTGCACTTCTAAGTTCCCTGTGAAAAAGAGTAGTCAACCCTTTGAACAGGAACCTGCTTATGACACTAATGAAGCCACATGGTGCTCGTGAATTGACTGTATTAGACTTGACTTTAATTTGGGTTGGAAGAAGCATTCGCTTTCTCTTGCAAACATAGGTGAGAAAAATGATATGGCCTCACAACAGTTTGTGCATTTGTGCTGTGTCTTCCTCGCAGTTTTAATACCTAACGCCTCTTGCACAAAAACTGGATCTTCAAGGCTCCTGAGACAATCCTTTTGAGTGCACAGACCTATGATGAAAGTCACTAAGGTACCCAAGTGAGGGCTTTTGGATTGACACAGGCAGAGAGCAAATGAGCTCAAGTGTGTGTCTCACCTATAGAAGGTGGAGATGTGGCTGAAGAGTTGAACTTTGAAACTCTTTGGTGCTGTCCCTGGTCACATCTACAACCTACCTGGTGATTCTCAGTGTTTGTGCACAGCAGATCTCTATCGACAGCCTGCCCATTCCCACCAGTAGGACCTGGAGCAAAGATCTGCTTCAGGTGGTTTCTAAAAAATATTGCTTGGTGTGTCCAAGCTGCAGTCTGGGGAGAGTACTGTAATGTGTCGTTTTCTGGGAACACAGTGAGGGGATTCCA
The DNA here is from genome assembly GCA_013400335.1 of Eurystomus gularis. Lineage (NCBI taxonomy): Eukaryota > Metazoa > Chordata > Aves > Coraciiformes > Coraciidae > Eurystomus > Eurystomus gularis. The sequence goes on along the minus strand of VZZY01019637.1, from coordinate 1,486,438 downwards.
CCTCAAAGCTCACACAAAATGACAGGTCTGGAGCTCTCTGTAAGCCGACTTACTTCAGTACTCTGGGTCCCTGTGTTTGCTCCTGCCCAAGCCCCAGGAGCACAGATAACTGGGCATGTGGATATGTGAGTGTGTTCCAGGCTGAGGATTAGCTCCTAGCCATTTCCTTTCTTTCCCATTTTTAATCTTTTAAAACAAAGAAAGAACACCATCTGGCTCCTGCATTTGGGGGATACAGAAGTGCTTTAACAAAGGTGAACTGCTTAATTTCCTGTTACACATTTGGATACAGAAAACATTTGCGTAACAAAAGCAGCAGAGAGGCTTGTTTCCCCTCTCCTCAAGGCTCTCCATGTTCTGCCTGAAGACAGATGCGTCCTTTTCCTTGTGCATCACAGAGGGATCCCGTCAGATGTTGCCTTTAAACCTTCTTTCAACAAGACAGGATGGAGAGAAGATGGTTGCGGAGGTGTAGGTGGTGGGGAGAAGTGAAACAGCATCTGATTAGAAAGTGGAGGGACTAGGGAGATGGGAAGAAGTAGCCCAGCTTCTGTGTGAAGAGTAAAGGCGGGGATGCTGAAGAAGCATTTCTGTGATGTGTTGTGTAATGTGCTGTGCAATCTTTGGTGTGGGTCTCTGTGGGAAGGCAGGATAGAATATACCCATATTGGAGAGAAAAGTTTTGGGCGGATTTCATTTTCCTTGGTTTTGTTAAAAAAAATGTGTGAGTTGGCTATTTTTTTAGGTATGACTCAGGACTGTGACAGCAGGTGGTGGGATGCTGCAGGTCAGGGACATTGTGCCTCAGCCAAGCTGAGTGTGGCATGGAGACTGCAGCAAGCCAGGCACAGGGTGCCTGCCCAGTGCTCCCCAGGGAGCTGGAGGCTGTCAGGGTGGCTGGAGGGGGTTGTCCAGTGCTGGGAGCAGCACCAGGGCTGTGCTTATCACCCCCAGTTGCTCTTTCACCTGAAAGACTCAAGTTTGGTTGCTCCCAGAGCCATTCTGTGGCTCTGAACTCACCTATGCTCCAGTAAAATCCAGACAATTTTCCTTTTGTCTCCCAAAATGCGTAATTCAATTCCAAAACAAACTCATGTGGCAGCTGCCCAGGAGAAGGGCAGTATTTCTTCATCTGCAGAAGAGAACACAGTCTTAAATCATAGTCAACAGACCTTAATAACTTGCAAGGTAATGTCCTGCCATGGGTGGGACATCAGCAGTGAAGACACATGTCAAGTAGAGGAAGGATTTATGTAGGCATTAAACCTCATTAAGACGTCCCTCTGCTGAGATTTCCTATGTCCTACCCTTCTGGCATCCTGCCCCAAAACCCTCGGCTGGGCTTGAAACCTCTTGGGGATTTAGCTCCATCCTTTTCTAGAGTTCTGTCCTGAGCATTCTCTTGGTCACAGTTCATCACACAGAGGACACCTGCTTGTCAAAAAAAGGACACATGCAAGATTTGCAAGGGCTCTGAAAATACGTTTCTCCTTCTGTGTCTATGTCCTCACCACTCTGGAGCTTTGTTTGGATTTGGGAGAGACAAGCTTTGCAGGAAAAAGTAATATCTTTTAATAGAACATACAATATTGTTGGAGGGGAAAGTAAGAATGAATTTTAGACACACAAGCCCTCTCTGAATTTATTTTTTTTTTATCAGTAGTATCAGTTGGTTTAATAAAATATTAATATATCTTCCTATGAACCTTGGCTCTCACATCCTTAGACCATCAGAACCAAAACAACATTTCTGCTATGACTTTGGCCTTAGGTCAATGTTCTTTACAAGGCCTAGGATCCCTCTGGCAGATGCCTCCTCCTCTGAAGCATGAAGATTTACTGTGTAAACATTTTCTTCCTTATCTTACTTTAAAATGGCTAGCAAAAACCCCATACTCTTGATAATTTTCAGTACCCATTGCCAGGTTACTTCCTGATGACCATCTCCCATCTAGACCATCTCTTACTTTAGTTCTCCTCTGCAATTCAAAATTGTTTTCTTTCTCCTGGGTACAGTCAGTTATTTTTCCAGTGAAGTTTCCATGCAAGTAATAGAACACTGAGGTTTAGCAGCTGCCTGGGTCATGCTCCTTTGGAGGCTTATTCAGCATGGTAGATAAGACAAATAGAAAAGCCTTGCATTGAAAGTAGATTTAGTCTGACCCACACTGTCCTAGATAGAGGGTCCCTAAATGATCACATCATCATTGAATGGTGCTCTGTTCCCACTGGCTTTAAACTCTCTGCAGAGGTTTAGCTGTACTATCCCATCAGCAGTTTTTGTGCATCCTTGCCAGGGCTCCTTAGTGCTCCTGTGTATCCTTCAGCTGTACAACACCCGCTTTCGTGTCACTGGATGCTCTCTTTGTTGCTTTGCCGTCTCTCTCGTGTTTACAGCATGGGCCATCAATCTTAGCAGAGGGAAACTGCTGCCCAGCCCTGTTAGACCAGGAAGGAGCCCTGCAGTGAGTGTGTTAGGGCTCTGCACCATCACCTATGAAGGGGAATGCCAACAGGCAAGAGGGGAGAAAAACTCCTTCTGAATTTCTGGCTGGAATATGGTACTGGCTCTGGGGGGAAAAGAAAGCTGCCATTCTCAGGTTTTACAGCAGACCCGGTGTACATTGGCAGGAGGAGTTAGCTCTGGACAGAGCAAGTCAGGCTCTGTGCACCCAGGCAGTGTGCTCAGGCTCCCGCTGCGGTCCCGATGGGTGGGGGAAAGCAAGCGCAGTCCCTGGCCGTGCTGACTCTTGTGTGGGATCTTGTGTGGATGATGCAACCTGTGTGCCATGTTCGGCTTGCAACATCAGTGCCGTGTTCAGGGCTGAATTGCTGTGCAGATGCTAAGCAGCTGAGCATTGCCTTTTGTCTCTTCTACCCCTTCTCTGAGATTAAAAATATAATGTGCTACTCTCTCTCCATCCTTTCTGCTTGGCTGTTGGGAAGGTTTCCTTCCTATGTTCCACTAAGGAAAGGACTTAGAAGTGAGAAGTACTTTAATTTTCCCCTGTACTAATTGTGATCCTGGGGAACATGTCTTCCTTTGTCATACCTGTATAAGTAAGGGTGAAAAAGTCTCATAGTGACCCGGAGACCCCTAGTACTGATACAGATGGGCCAGCCAGGCAAAGCCATAGTCTTGCTATGTGTGGAAGCTCGTGTCTGCTGTTGAAAGTATTACATGCCCTTCTCAGCATCTGTTTACCCATGTATCCCATCACCCCAACCCTGATCTGTTATTTCTTTCCTTGTTTTCATTGCCGTTGTTCACCATAGATGACACCTGTATGCCCTATGAGATGTGGATGGCTTATGACATGGTGCCTCACAACTGCCCTGACTGGTGGTTTGGGGGCAAAAGAACCAATTTTCCCCTAACACGCAGTAGGGCTGGAAACAAGAGGTGAAGGAACCACTCAATGCGGGTGCGTGGGTTAAGTGTCTCTGTGCCTGTCCTGGTGCATTCTGTGTGCAAGAAAAGTCAGTGTGATATCGAACATGTTGGTCTTCAGTATCGCTGTGGCTCCTATAAAAATCTCTGCAAATTGAATTTGCAGCACAGTTCCTTATCTCCTGAAAGGAAGATGTAACAGCATCATCTTGTGTTTTAGCCAGACATTTTTCCTTAACACTTCCCCATTTCTACACTGAGGGAAAAACAAATGTTGAGTTCCTCCCCCTTCCTCCTGTTTGAATCGTTAAGAGCCCTTCACAGAAAGCAGCTCAAGTGCAGAAGAATTAATTGGGAAAATTAGGTTGTGTTGTGTTTCTGGCATTTTCTCAGAAATGGTAATTGCCCTAATTCTCCACCCTGCCAAGACCTCCACCCACACCCTGTTTTCCCCCTCCCCTTTTCCTCACTGTCTACCTGTCTTTCTCCTGCTTGAGTTGCTGTTTTCATGCTGTTGCCATTTATTTCATTTCAGTAATGAGAGGGATGTGGCAGGTGAAGAGCTCTCACAATCTGGTGACATCTTCTTTGAAACACAGGCACAAAAGAGCAGTTTGGTTTTGGGAAATAAAAACTCCCTGCTATAGTACTTGACCTTCATGCTCACTTCTCCTGCTCAGGATATGTTGCTGCTGCATTGCAAGTCATTTGGCTCAGATTTTTTTTTGCTTAATGTAGTTGCAATATTCACCCAGACACTGGCCTTCGATGCTTAACTCCTCTGTGTTCCCTCCAAATGACCCAAACCCTCACACACTTACTGAGAGCTAATCAAACTTAGGTTCTTATAGGACATGGGGTAATAGCTTTAAACTTAAAGAGGGTAGATTTAAATTAGATGTAAGAAGTAGGAAGAAGTTTTTCACTCTGAGGGTGGTGAGACACTGGAACAGGTTGCCCAGAGAAGTTGTGGATGCCCATCCCTGGAAGCGTTCAAGGCCAGGTTGGCTGGGGCTCCAAGCAGCCTGGTCTAGTGGAAGGTGTCCCTGCCTATGGCAGAGGGGTTGGAACTAGATAATCCTTAAGGTCTCTTCCAACCCAAACCATTCTATGATCCTATGATTCTATCTTTCAATTCAGCCCCATTCCCAAGCATTTGAATTGAGGCTTTTGTTTTCTCCCAACCATTGAACTGAGCTCCAGAGAGCTGGAAGTTTGAAGCCTTTCAGTCTAGCTTCCTGGTGGTTTTTAACTCCTGACCACCAACTAACTCATTTGCAGAGATCATAGATGTAGCCAAATAGGAAGGAATTGTCTGTTGTTCAGTATTCCCTGACCTAAACCACCTGGTGAGGTACATGGCAGGTTCAGATCCAACAGAGATACTACAGTGGGTAGTAAAGTGGTGGGACTCCTTGTCTCAGGAGATGGTAGGTGCCAACAGCTGAGATAGGTTGAAAAAGTGATTGAACAGAATTGTAAAAGCAAAGTAATCTATCAAGGGCTATCAGACACAAAATACCTCCCCTGTTTCAGGAAATCTCTGTGCTACTGATTATTGAGGACTGGAAGATATTGTGGAACATAACGCTGTGGGCTCTTCTGTTCCCTGTACCTTCCCCTATGCATCTCTGACCGATGTCAGGGTCCCAGCTGACTGGATTTGGACTGCTCTTAAAAGCTGTCCAGGCAGATCTCTGCTTTACTGGGAGCTGGGGAGGGTACTGGAAGTAACCAGTCAAATGCTGGACCCAGGTGAGGGTTACTGACATCATCCCCAGGCAGTCAGAAATTCAGTTCAGTTCAGAGAGCTGAGATTGTTTCTCAAGGTAGCCAAACTACCTAAGCCTGTTCACATCTGCTGTGAAAACTTGAGACTGCAAGTTTCCTGCAGGGATTTCAGGATCCCTTTCCTTCAAAGCAATTCCCTTCCCATAAAACTTAACTAGGGAGGGTAGGATTCTTCTCTATTTTCAGTGTTCCCTGGGTGCAGCCAGCAGATCCAGAGAGGCAAGAGAAGCTACCTGTGGTCCTCACCCATCCTTGAGTAGTTTTTTCCACTCCTTGACTGTGAAACTATTTTTTTCCCTGTTCTAATTAGTATTGTCCCAGTGTCATTCCCAACCACCTCCTAGAGGCTGCCTGTATGCAATGTGCTCCCTTCCTCCTGCTGTCCCCACTCTGAACATCCCATTAGCCTGAAAGCTGTGAGAGACATGGAAAAGAGCACAGTGGCTAGTTTTGAGCCAGAGACTCTCCCATGGTAGAGATCCATCCAAAACCTGTTCCTCTGTCGTGTCACCAGAAACAAGGAAAGATTTTGTACAGGGCACGCCAGAGAAGTTGATGGTTCTGGGTTTTACCAAGGTTGCCTGATTTAAACTGTAGTTAGAGCAGAAGATGGAGAACCCTATGCCAGCAAGCATCATTATTCTAGCCCCAGGTGGACCAGAAGCAATGTGTATGCTCCTGAGCGTATGGAAACAAACTATTCATGGTTTGGAAGGAGCAGCGCTACTTAAAATCAAGGGAGACTTGGATGTGTAAAACCCTCCCCTCTCACCTTATCTAGGTTGTTGGACCCATTTCCCCACTGCATCCCAGCTGGCCAGTGGCCTCCTATCTTCCCACCTGCAGGACCATTACCTCAGCTCTCCTTCACCATCAGGACAGCCATGAGATGACACATCAGTCAGGAAAGGTGGGAAGCATCCCTAGACCTCAGTGATCAGTATGATCAGCATAAGAACTGGAGGCAGAGAAGTTATAAACCAGTTTAGTGGGAGCATGGATAAATTGTGCCTTGCTTCAAGACAAACTGAAGACCTCTCCAGAAAAACTGAGAGGCAAATATCTTTGTTGTCCTTCTTAATTAAGATGTTCTGATGGAAAGAAAACATCGCCTTTCTTTTTTTCCTCCTGATTCCTGCACGGTCAGAGTTTCCACAGGCTTTCCTCTCCTGATCCCCTCCCTGTTTTATAGTCCTGCTTCTCTCTCAGCCACTTTGAGCTCTTTCTCCACGCCAGCTGGATGGAGAAAGCCCCTATTTGCAAGCAGCTGTCTTTCATACACAGGCTGTTTAGGGCTAGGCTGTCAAAGAGAGCATGTTCAATGTACAATCAAGGGGCAACGATGCACAAAATTGCACACACACCAAAATAGGAATCTTTTCTCAGTGTGTGTTGAGCTTTGAACGCTTAAGTGATTCCACCTCTCTCTTCCCCATCCAATTATATGAGCAACACATGATAAGGTTGCTAAAGGAATTAGCGAGAGAAGTCTTTACACTGCCTAATCAATATTGTTCTGCTCGGTACAAGGCAACTCCTCCGGTCTGGCCTCAGTCATGTTATCATTTGCCCTCTGAAAACACAAGTTCACCTTCTCACTATTTGGGCTGTGGTGACCAAGAGGGAAAACAACAACATGTCTGTTGAAAATGTTTGTAGTTACAGAGTTCCTTCCTTGCATTAAAAAAAAGAAAACAAAACCACAAACCCAAAAAGATGTAATACAACCCTGACAAAACCGCGCTTCAGGGTTGTAAAGAGGTTGCTCTGCAGGCCAAAAAGACCTTTTGTCTCTTTCAATTGTATGGTCTTACAGAAACATGCAGCAACCTTATAAGCAAAGACACTGGATGATAATTTTTTTGAGCACCACTGAGGCAAGACGCCAGATTTTATGGGCCACTAGACTGATCCAATATAGCAAATCCTGTGTTCCACTGTGGATTCTGAGACCAAATTATCAATTAATGTGAAGCATTAAAAAATCCAAATCCCTTTTAGTTCCCTGCAGTCATTAGTGACAAGATACAATATCTATAGCTCAAATGCTTTGCCAGCATCCCCTGGCAGCAAGGCAGAAACTCCACTCTTATTTTTTCCAATACGTACAAGGAAAACATATGAGATCAGTGGTTTTTACAGTCAAGATTCGACTGCCTCTTCATATTTACTTAGATGGAGGAATAAATCAGGTTTGGGTTACTCTCTGGGTTAGTTATTTGTTATTGGAATAAATGCATGGTAATAGATCTGACAGAGGAAGATGTTTCTCTTTCAGCTCTGTGTTTGAGGTACAATTTGCTTTGTTCTGCACTATATTATTGTGATGGTTTTATTCCACTGCTGGATGACTTCATTTGCTTTGCTTCTTTCCAATGTCCATACCTCTGCCACAGCTGGCTTTAGGATGCGGCTCTATGCGATAGGTCTCGCTTTCCTTTTTCCCTAACTGCAACTTTATAATGCAGAGACAATTTAAACAACCATCATGAAACAATTTTCTAAGCCTTTCCCCCACCCATTTCCTACCTCAACTTTTTGGGAAGGGAGGTGAGTCAGTTATTTATGGAGTAATTCCCCAAGCAGAATGAGCTGTCAGCTACATTTAGCAGCTTGGTTTTCACCTCTGGTGCGGGGTGGGAAAGCGCCCAGGGTGATGACTAGCTGGACACACCCTGAGGCCATATTTTGGTATCCCTGGGCAGCTGTCAGCCTGAGCTCCTACATAGCACAGACAGAAGTCTCCCCATAAGCCACCATGATCACCAACTGCCCTTTTGCTTTGGGATTTTGTCTCCTTTTTGTCCCAGTGGGAACATGAACACCTTAGAGAAAGTAAGCGAACTTTATGCGCATCATGCATTCTTAATCTGCGTACTGAGATCCCTTCTCCTCCCTCCTATTCCCCAAATCTTTCCTATGATACATAGGAAAATGTAGTGCTGTGTTATCTGCTCTGTCATTTCACTTCCCTTGTCCCCTCCGAGGTTAAGTTTTGGAAGTGCTGGCAGGTTTGCGAGTGATCGGAAGCTGTAGGATGAGGTTTTTTCTTCCTCCCCCAACCTGTGACAGTACTGATGGGACAAAGGCTTTTGGGGAAGCCTAGGGTGATGTGACAGCTGCTTCACTGGGACACTTGGCCAATGACACCCTTAAGTCTGGCTAACCCAAGCTTGCTTAAGTAAACACATCAAGCCTGGTTCTTATTCTGCTGGCAGAGGCAGATGGGTCCCTCCACCATGCCCAGGAGGGCTGGCAATGGGCAAGGAGCAGAATGCTTGAGTACCAGATACAGAGGAACCACTCAAGCCTCCTAAAACTTCTGTCTAGAGAGGGACTCTGTGTTTGCCAAGGGATGTGGCTTTACAGTCCAAGGAGAAGTTTCAAGAGGCTGAGCCCCCTTTGACTATTGCCCAGCTCACCCTCCCTCTGCACTGGTGCTGGTCATGGTGTGGGGTGCAAGGTGGTGGTGACCAGGGCCAGAGGGTCTCAGCTGCCTTGTGCCCTCACACAAGGGTTGTGCAGTGTTGGGATGTTGCAGCCAGTGAAAGACATACGGTTCGGTTAAAGACACACCCTTTCCCTTCTTGTCCTCTTGCTTCATTCCCCCCATCCCTCCCTCCCTCTCTCACCCTTCCCTTCTCTTTTGTTTGTCTCCTTCCCTTGTTTTCACCCATTCACTGTCAGGAAGGGCCGCGTCCGAAGGGCCAGTTCAGCGCAGCGTGGCAGCGACAGAGACTGGCACCGCCGGCAGCTGCAACAGTGAGTGGATCTCAACCCCTGGGGCAGCTGGAAGCGGGGGACTGGTGCCACTTGAGCATGAAATGACACGTGGGGTTGAGTGGCTTCGGGACTGCATCGGGTCTAGTGCGTTTGGCAGCAAAGGGGCTCTCGTGTGAGATGGGAACTGCACGTGTTTCTACTATGGCAACTCTCTGGGGCTTGTCTGTTATGATGAGATAATTTGGGATGAATGCAAAAGTCTCAGTGCAATCTTCCTCCATGGGTATTCAGGCTGTGTCTGCACTAGTGGACTCTGGCTCTGATGGCAGCGAGTGCAGCATGGTTTGTCTCCATACAGCTAAACTCCTCCACGCCTCCAACCAGGGTGGAATTTGCACTGCTCTGACTCATGCTGACCTCTCAAGAGGTGTCTGGACACTGTCAAATGGGCATAGACTAAAACCAGACTATCTGAACAGTTGAACTGTCACATGCCAGCCCTGATGCCTATTGTTTGCTAGTCTAGACAGCCTCGGTGTCTGACTGGTTGGGTGCTTGCAGCTGCAATTGAGTGGATGTCAACCATTGCTTCCCCACTGCTGCTCCCATCCCTTGCCCAGAAGAGCGGCAATGAGGGATTGGTGTGAGTTTGATGCTCTGACAGTGCAAAGGAGTTTGGGTTTGCTAAGGTGGTGGCTGATGGGAGCTGAGTGAGGCAGCTGAGGGCTGGTAATACCTCTGTTCACTCTGCCCTCCCTCCTACAGAGGCGAGCCACCATCCCAATGTGCTCGCTGGGTGCTGGAGCCTCTGTGGATGGGATGTTCAGCCAGGTGGGTCCCCAGCTGTCACAGCTTCCCAGAAGCCACTGCCAGCAAGCTGCAGGGCTGCTGGAGGTGAGCTGCAGAAGCCTGTGAGAGAGGCAAACGTTGAACTTGATTGTCCTGTGTGGTTTTTCTGCTGGCACACAAGGAAGTACTCGGTTGATACAGAAAGTTGAGGAGCCTTTGCTTGAGTTTGTTTTGGAAGTGAATTGAGCTAATCTACCTGAAGGCACTGTCTGTGCAGAGCAGTTATGACCCCTCATAAGTAAAAGTAGGAAAATGGTGTTTTCTACACTTTTATTTCTCAATAGCTTCCCTGTGCCAGCAAGCCTAGAGAGATGGGCATAAATATATACAAAGTAGCCATGACTGGGACAAATTCTTGAGGTCCAATTACCCACACCTCCCCATGACATTGCCAGGTGAGGTGTATGTTTCTGGCCAGGTGATGAAGGACTGATGAGGAACTGTCCCACCACCCAGCCTCCTTCCACTGTCACCACCACTCCTCCTGCCCTGGCAGTGACAGGGATTAAGCCAGTGCTCGTGTGGTGTTAAGCAGCTGAGTGGATCTTCCAAAGCTCTCCCAGGACCTGTGATGGAACAGAGCTCTGGCAGTTCCTGGCTGTTACCAGAATCACACGGGAGTGTGAGTTTAGATATCACTGATTTTACAGGAGATATGTCAGTGGATAAGAAGATGTGCCACTGAAAGGTGATTTTGTTACATTTATGCCTTTCTGAGCCAAAATTGAATTGTGGGGTGTGGACGGGAATTTAGTTTTAAGCACTGATGTAATTTTGTATCCTCAGCCCTGAAGGCGGTTTTAAAAAAAATTTCCCCTGTGCCCTGACACTATTTTTTTGCCTTTCAATCATGTCCTTATGACAGAAAAAATACTGGGGTTGACCTTTGCAATGTGACATAATAATATGTGACTTCTTTATAGCTGTTTTCATCCAGAATGCTTGGCACATTATGAATCTGATCCTGCAATCACTTACCACTGGGCTTAGCACTCACTGCTCCAAGCAATCCCTGGGGAAGCCAGAGGAGCACTCACACACAGAAGTGCTATACCTGGTATAAGTTGCAGGATCAGGCCCTGGAGAAATGTAGCATGTGTCTGTGAATAGCCACATTTTGGAGAAGGAAAGCCTTGCCCTCTCATTTATGATTTTTATTTGCTATCAGAGTGCCATGCCCAGCATTAACATGACAGCCACCCCTTGGCTAAAATGTCATGGCAGGTAATGTTTGGATCGTATTTATAGCTACCATCTACAACACTGTTGCTTCTATTTATTTTTTTTTTCATAGCCCTGAAAGCATGCTAATTAATAAACTCCCTTTGCTTATCCTGCACCATTTGATCCTGCAGAAATCACAGCATTTTATCTTATTAGCAAGTAGGAATTAAAGAATTAAAATGACTCAGGGGGGAAAAGGAACATAACCACTTTTCCTGTGCCTCCCTTCTGAAACAACATTGTACCGTCCGTCAGAAACCCCAAGCTCAGCCCCCTTGGGTTGACAGAGGATGGGAATCCCGGACCAGTG